>JASDQU010348305.1:448-12309 GCA_032191745.1 Picea mariana
GGATGATATTTCGATAGAAATCAATTTTGCCTAGTCAAAGATGGCCTGTTTTTTCACTGTAAAATACAAAATATTTAAAATCATGCGGGAAATGGTAGTATTTCTTTCCTAACCTGTCAAGTTGGTGAACAACCACACAATCTCTTGAAAGGGGTTTTTAAAAGAGTCGATCTAGATCCTGGTTATGTCTTCTATAATAGATGCAGGATTCTCAAAATATTTAGGCAAGAGGTCAAGGCGATTTTTATGTTTCTTCAGAAAATATCTGCAGTCTTCTCCTTTGAAGGTAAGTGTTGGCTTTGGGAGCTTCAACATCTTGAGAAAATATTGCAGTGAAATGGAAATGGGGGAATGGTCTTGGAGTTGTATAATTATCTGGCTTGGCATGTAGTTCTCCACACACCATGCAACAAGTTCTTCACAATCAAATACCTCATGAGCACACCCTACGCGAGCAATTTAGGATGCCTAGATTACATCTTTCTGTGCAGGAGGAGAGGAGTAATATGAATATGATCTGAACCACTGAAAGTTACGGTCTTCATGACAAAATATTTTTAAAGTATCACTACAAAGATGTTGTCTAGTTGTCTTTTCCATTAGGTTGACGTGAGTATTTTTTCAGCTGAATAATAACTTGAAATAAATCTTTTCAGAGAGATGACCATAATATAATCCTTTGGAAAATGGAACATTAATGAAATTTAATGAGTAATATCCTCAAGTCTTTTGCCATCAATGACAATATTTTTGGACCCTGCATAATCAATTATGAGCATTAAACAACATTTAATGCATATTGGAAAAAGCATGAGAATGGTGGGGATAGACGAGAGTAGATTTGAATATGAATCTTTTCATGAACCTGCGAACCCATCAATTTTTGGAATACGACTAAGTATGATAACTAGAGAAAGGGATAGAAGAAGGGAAAAGGGAAAGAGGGAAACAAGGGTAGCTATAGAAGAGGGAAGAGAAATGGAAAAATAGAAAGGGGAAGGAAATTTCGAAAGAAGGAATTGATCTCAACAAGTTGTGATTTACAAATGAGGTAGCGATAGCCTTTAAATATTAGGAAACATTGGCACTATAAACCCTCAAAATTAATAATACATCAACTTCCCATGATAAAAGGTGGATAGGTCATGGACGACCCCCAAAATAGCCTCAAACAATAATAAAATATGCTAATACACCAAAACATCCCATCACGAATGGCATGTGTGAGAGTAGGATGCCAAATAAAGGATGTTGTCATGCTCTATAAGGGTAGAAAGGCCACATCTCATCATAAAAAGTTGCAAATAATGGTGAAGGTTCACACCTCCTCATAAAAGGTCATGTCTCATCATCCAAATTGATGCCCTAGTGGTGTGTATGCCCCATCATCACCCACAACATCATAGTGCATGATTCCATAATCAATATGCTCAAAATCCAAGGTGAAAAGGCCAATGTAAAGTGTAAGTTTTAAACATGTGAAGTAAAGCAATGCATACAAGTTCTTAAGAAAGACAAAAATTAATCAATGGCTCATACACATAGTACACAAAGATTTACGTTGGGAATCCTTATCCGGGAGAAAACCAACCTTCCTTGGTGTTGCACCTTTCAACTCTTCATTGTATTAATTTCACCATTAAAATATATAAAATATTTTAGGTATTCTGTAGCTACCAAAACCCTAATACCTTAATCGAGGATTAATTTAGAAAACCGCTAAAAATAGAAAAATCCGCTAAAATAGCAAAAAACACCCAAAAAACAATTTTGGGGCATTGCGTGTAATCAAAGGGGGCCAAACTTTACCCCCCCGGGACCCCCCCAGGAAAGCACCCAATGCACATGAATCAAAGAGAGAAGGAAGTTGGGATCGTCAGAAGGAGTTGTTGAATCTGAAGTGCCCACACACACACATGCAAAGAATATAACACGTACCCAACATTCTCCCACTTGTTGTTTTCTTTGCATACATAGGTTCACATGATTACATAGTCAACAATCCAGGGCAACAATGCCCATTGTTCCTCTACACCAGGAGAACTTCTATGTGATCATAGACTTTGTTAATGAATCTGCAACATTCTTCAAAGTGTCAACCTTTTCCAGCAACACCTTCTTTTCTTTAACCATGTCTCTCACAAAGTAATATTGAACATCAATATTCTTTGTCTTCAAATGATAAGCAGGGTTCTTTGACAAAAATATTGCACTCTGACTGTCACAATATAATCTCATTGTATGTTGTACCAAACCAATACCTGTACACAATCTCTGTAACCATACTTCTTCCTTGCTTGCATGCGTGGCTTCCATGTATTCATCTTCTGTAGTTGAGAGTGCCACTACAACCTATCGTTTGGTCATCCAATTGATTGGAGATATCTAGCCCAATTTGCATCAACAAACCCATGTATGTCCAACACTTTATCCAATATTGGTCTTCCTTGGTAGCACAATCCATAACTAGTAGTGCCACGCAAATACCTGAAGACCCTCTTTACTGTTGTCCAATGCTCCTTCTCTAGTTTTGACATATACCTGTTCAAAACTCCCACTGCATGTGCAATGTCCGGTCTAGTACAGACCATTGCATACATCAAACTGCCAACAGCACTGGCATACAAAACATGGGACATGTCCTCTTCTTCTTCCTGTGTTTTGGGACACTGATCTGTATATAAGTTTACACCTAGAGGAATATGAAGCTTTACCGGTTTACTTCCATGCATATTAAACCTCTGCAATATCATTTGAACATATTTTCTCTGATTCAACCAGAGTTTCCTATTTTCACAATCTCTTTTAACCTCCATTCCCAGAATGAAGTTTACAGCACCAAGATTCTTCATGTCAAATTTGGAGGATAGCTGTGATTTCACCTCCTTGATAACATCCATGTTATTTCTTACTAGAAACATGTCATCAACATACAACTACATAAATGAAGTGATTACCAACATGCTTGGAATATACATAGTGATCAGCCTTGCTTCTCACAAATCCCAATCTGAGGATGTATGTGACAAAATTTAGGTACCACATCCTAGGTGATTGATTTAGACCATATAGTGACTTATTTAGCTTACATACCATATAGTGACTTCTTTATCTTACATACTAACACTTTCTTTCCCTTCACTACAAATCCTTCTGGCTGCTTCATGTAGATTTCTTTTTTCAGATCCCCATGTGAGAATGTTGTCTTCACATTCTTTTGTTCCACTTCAAGATCAAAAGAAACAACAATAGATAAAATAAATCTAATAGAATTTAACTTGGAAATATGAGAAAGAATCTCACCAAAGTCAATTCCCTCTACCTGGAAATAACCTTTTGCTACTAACCGAGATTTTTATTTCTCCACTTTTCCTTCTGCATTAAACTTCTTCTTAAACAACCATTTTCTACCAACAAATTTTCTTCCAGCTGGAAACTCAACTAGATCCCATGCCTCATTCTTATCCAAGGCATCCATTTCTTAAACCATGAACTTCTTCCAGAGTTTACTATCCTATGAATTCACTGCTTCCTTGACAGTTCTGGGATCATCATCAGTAATAGATAAAGCAAAATTAGAATGAAAATCAGGTGGACTATACCTTTCTGGTTGCCTTCTTTCCCTCACTGATCTTCTCAATATTGGGGTATGCAGTTCTTCTTCTTTTTCTTCATCTTCTTCAGTTGATTCAGATTTTTCACCATCCAACTCAAACTCTATTTTCTCAGGTTCTTCTTGCCTTGGTAAGAATTCCTATTTGGGAACATATTTCACCTCTCTAGAAACAACATCCCAACTGTAAAAAATCTTCTTAGTTTTTGGGTTCCAAAGATTGTAACCTTTAACACCATATTTATAACCAACAAAGATACACTTTTCGTCTTTATTATCCAACTTACTCCTATTTTCCTTTGGAACATGTACATAAGAATCACAACCAAACTCTCTCAGATGTTCAGGAGAGGGTTTCTTACCAGTCCATACCTCATGTGGATTTTTATCATCCAACACTGATGGGTGTGATTGATTGACTAAGTAACATGTTGTACCCATTGCCTCTACCCAAAATTCATGTCCTAACTTGACACCACTAAGCATGCTCCTTATTTTTCCATTAGTGTCCAGTTCATACTTTATACAACTCCATTATGCTGAGTTGTGTATGGATTAGTCTTCTACCTTGATATACCACACTTCTTACATAATTCTTTGAATTCATTTCCGAAAAATTCTCCACCATTATCTGTCTTCAATACCTTTATTTTCTTCTCTGTCTCATTATATACCAGAGACTTAAACTCTTTTAATTTATCAAATACCTCATATTTATTTCTAAGAAAATAAATCCATGTGTTCCTTGAGAAATCATCTATGAATGAAATGTAATACACAGATTTACCTAGTGATGGAATAGGTAGAGGTCCGAACACATCAATGTGTATCAACTCTAAGATCCCCTTTTCTCTTGTAGCACCTGATGGGAATCTTAATCGATTTTGTTTACCATATATGCATTGTTCACAGAAATCAAAATACAGAGTGCAATTAGACATACCTTCAACCATACCTTTACTGTGTAATGTTCAAAGGCCCTTTTATCGAATATGCCCTAGTCTTTGATGCCACGACATGGTCTCATTTCCAGAGACAATGTTGGTCTTGTCTTCTTTATTTATTTTCTCAGGGAAAAAAATCTATTACACCCATCAGTATAAGTGCTTCCTGTTATAGAAAAATCTCCCTGTGGGCAGGTAGATCGCCTTAAAGAGCTAGACCCTTAACTCTAAGATAGAAAGTGCTTAACATGGATATTGATGTCCTTTCAAATATATACAAACTAATGCATGAGGAGGAAGGAGAACATAAGTACCTCTTTATCGACGTTTTTCCCTGCACGCTCCGAGTTGAGCTCCAATCTTTCGCTCCTCGATGAGCCCTATAGACAAACAAAGTACAAACACTTCCTACTCTATTGATATTAGATTGAAAAGAGATCTATCTATCAGAGATAAGTTCATGTAAGATCAGACACAAACTAGAAAGAAACAGGCCAAGCAAATTATATTAATGAGGACAAAACATTGCTCACAACCATAGATGAATTGCAGTAGCTCTGCCAAGTCCTCCTTGTCTAACCCTTGCTCAAACGATCCACGATCTGAATGACAATAGCTTCACTGATTGCTCCCTATGAGATCATAGGTCTCTTGCTTCCAAAATGTCTCTGTTCCAGCACCACTTATGAGATCATAAGTTTGGTGTGATTCTCCTTTTCATTCCTCTTTCACCATTACAAATCTTGCTTATATAGCCTTGGAGAGGCTTTAACCACTTGAGATATCCTTGGGGAAGTTGAGGATTTTCCTCCTTCAGTTGAGGATCTGCCCTAAGATCATGGATGGACTAGGGATTCAAATCCAACTTCCTTCCAAGAATGAAAGGATCCTTCCCCCATTCATCTCAACAAATTAACTACTACCCAGAATAGGTAGCGCTCCCTCAAAAGGGCCATAAGAGCGTTGTAGTGCTCCCAAGTAGGCTTTAGGGGGGCACTAGTGCTTTCAAAATCCATAGCACTCCCTCAAAAGGGCCAGAGGAGCTTTATAATGCTCCCAGACAGTGTAAGGGGGAGCGTCGATGCTCCCATAAGAGGTATAGGGGAGCGCTCCCCTCCAAAACTCAGTTTTTTGAGTGTTTTCAAATGGAAAAAGGTTCATGAGCCTGCTGACTCATTTCTCCTCTTCCAAATCAAATGTTTGAGGTGTTTTAAGTGTCCTTCTCATGTTGTTATAGGCACGAAATAGGCATCATGGCATTATGCTTCCCTGACACTTGCGACACTTGTGAGCAAAATGCAACACTTGCAACACTTGTAATGACGACACTTGCGACACTATCAAAGTGAGTAATTTTGACGTGTAACAGATTGCCCCCCAAAGTATGAAGTTAGAAGATAGGAACTGATAACTAAAATGCTTTGTAGACTTTCAAGCAAGGGTATAGATGCAGAGAACCTGACAAAAGATGCACACAAACATCTAACAAATATTATGACATGTTTCAAACCCAAGGCAGGCATACCTATGCTTGGGTGATCAAGACTTGCAAGATATGGCCGCCATAAAATACACTGCAGATCCATAATTGTATCGATAAAAGGTATAGCCACCGAAAATACACTGTGGATCTATACTCAAATGACATGAACTGATCGTAGCCATGAAGAATACATAGTGGAGCTACGAGATGACAAGACATAACCATGACCAATACAAAGTGAATCTATGTAACAGTATATGTGTCATTGTTCAAGAGAAACTCCATTGCAACCTGGGAAAAGTACATATCAAAGTGATTACTCAACCCAGGGTCTTCTTACTGATCCCAATGTGGTATGATTCTAACCATGTGAATAGATGTCCTGATGTCGAACATGGCATAAGCCACTTGATTACTAGTCAATGGTGTGANTTGATTACTGGTCAATGGTGTGAACCGTTAACAAGTGCGAGGGAGATCACCATTAATGTCAATGATTCCCAAGGTACCCTAGTACATTCCAATGAATGTGAATGGATGATCTGGAGTCGAACATCCATGGAATCATCTGATCAAAGGTCAATGATGTAAACCTACTGTCGAATGTGAGGAGGCCTGCCATTGAGGCATGCAGGTCCCAAAGTACTAACTGGTTTCTAAGCATGATTCCCGGATAATGTGCTGAGGTTGACAAGAATAAGCTCATCGAAGGAGGGCCTTGATGTTTTCCCCATCAACGGCATGAAACAGACATAGAAATGTAATTGGTGGATCAAAAGGACATGGAATGACACAGGTTTTGGGGCAAGATATTTGGGATGGATGACTCTAGAGGTGGATACTTCCCTTGAACACTGAGGCACAACAACAAAAACATGACATGGACCAACACTTGATGATGCAGTGGATGTTGTGACTTGCATCGAGTGACCCAAAGGAGTGAAAGAAACTCAAAGGATTGGCTCGGTGCAGAGGTTCATCGGGTTATAATGCATGCAAAAAAAACAGTGTCGTGTTCAAGGGTGACTCAAAGAATTACTTGGTAATGTTCTCAAGAGACTGCTTGGCTTACTTCTTTCAAATTTTTTCCCCATCCAGATAGATGAGTACCTCTTTTTGATTTAATGAGCTCGAGGAGGATAACACATGCTCGATATAACTCACCTTCGGTAAGTTCCTCTTCCTTTGTTTAACGAACTGGAAGAAGTAAGGATTTGATCTGATATGGGTCTGTCGATGTTTTGTTTAGCGACTCCAAAGATAGAAAACTCGAAGGTTTTTCATGATTATAGGGTCTGGAAAAACACTTAAAAGAGAACTCTCTCAGTTCCTTTTTCGTAAAGTAGTCTGACAAGACCGAAAAAGAGATAAACTATCACCCAACAGATGTTTTCTTCAAATACTTTAACGAGCATGAAAAGAACAAGGTCGCTCGGTAATATTTTCATCTTTAGAGAGTCTGAAAAGGACTTAAAGGAGACTCCAGGGGGTTCCTTTTTCGTGTAGCCATACAAGTCCGAAAAAGAGATAAAAGTCTACCTAGATGCATTCTCATGTATTTACGAGCACGAGAAAGAACAAAGACTAAGCTCAGTATGCCCCCAGCATAAAAGCTAGTGGCTTAACTCCAGAATGATCATCAAAGGCTGGAGACATGCCCCCCAAGCTTCAATTCATTCACCAACTTTGAGGTTGTCACCAATTTCTATGCTAGATGGAGAAAAAAGATACAGGTGGATGAAATGAAGGTTCAAAAATGACACCTAACGAAAGACTCGACTCAACATCTACGAGATCTAGCGAAAGACTCAACTTGAAGGGATAGGTGATTGTTTCATTTTTTAACGAGATTGACACAGGAAAAGAACTATGCTCAAGGTTCCAGGTTCGATCCCCAGATTGTTGTTTCATTTTTTAACGAGCTTGCCACAGAGAAGAGAAACTATGATCGTGGTTTCTTATTGATCATGGCTTCCGAGAGGATAATGCTCTGGAAGGGCACCATGTCAAGGGACAAAACGTGGTCATGGCCTCTAGGAGATCTTCATTGGATGGAATATAATAACTCAATAAGGAACACATGTCGAGGGTTGCGATAGGAGTAAGGAGATCATGCTCCAATAACGCTACCAAAGAGATCACCATGTCAACTACCGGATCCAAATCATCAGAAGTTGAGGTCATGGGATACAATGCCACATAATTGACATGCGGCGGGGGTGATACTGTCTGCATATATGAACCACTTAGGGAGGTAACCCAGTCGGGGCTGATGAATGAAAGTTTATCAATAGTCACAATTCTTCCATCGTGAGGGAAAGATATCACACAGAAAAGGGTGGATACAAGAGCTTTCATAGCATAGACATAATCCCGCCCAAGGAGTAAAGAGAAATCCAAGGGGTCTCGGACTACTATGACGTCGATAAAGACATTTTTTCCTCCCAAAGTTATAGGAAACTGAGGAAGGATCCCTAAAGGTTGACTAGTTGTTCTGTTAAAAGATAACAGATTCTGTGTAATCGGTGCAAGTTGCAGACAACCCAAAGAATACCAAGCAACAGAAGACAAAATACTAACAGACGCACCTTCATCTATCAGTGTTTGAGGAACGTCTCGACCACGAACTTGTACTGTAATCTGGAAAGGAACATGAGAGGGAAGATGAGGTCCAGTTAGCACACCCCAATAAAAAAGGATGGCTTCGGTATTGGAGGGGGTTTCACAGGAGAACAAGGGATGCCCCCCAGCATGATAGAGTTTGTATCAATGAGAAAAACATGGGCAGTATTGGTTTTACTCTCTATAGAGAGAGTAGGATCAACTGATGATTGGATCAGATCAAACAATGGTGGACTTAGATAGACCACTTTGGCACTCTTCAGAGGAAGAGTGGGACTGACCAAGGAGGGGACTGGATCAGCCACTTTGACATTCCTCAATGGATGAATGGGATTGACCAATGGTGACTCGAGCTCGACCACTTTGGTACTCTTCAGAGGAAGAGTGGACTGACCAAGGAAGGGACTGGATCAGTCACTTTGACATTCCTCAATGGAGGAATGGGATCGACCAATGGAAAAACGGAATCGACTAATTGAGTTTCATTCTCTAAGGGAAGAATGGGGTTGACGGGTGGAAACAGATCGACCGCTTTGGTGTCACTCTCTAATGGGAGAGTGGGATCAACCGAGGATGAAAACAGATTGACCACTTTGGTGTCACTCTTTTGATGAAGAGAAGGGCTGATTGATGACGGAACTGGATCAGCTACTTGGGTTTGTGGTTCAATCGAGGAGGAAACTAGATTGACCACCTGATTAACCGGACTGACTGGGGATGAAACCGGATTGACCAGTCCATAAACCAATGATGAGTCAGAGGAAAGCTTATGATAACCTTTTGGAAGTTGAAGTTTTTCCAAAAGAGAAGAAGCCTTGTCCATGTGAGGGAAAAGGTGAGAGTAATGATCACCTTTACATAACATGCAAGGGAACTTGACAGTTTTCTTCTTCTTACCAACCTTAATGTCACTAGTTGACGGGGTATCATCGGCATATCCAGTAGAAGCCGACGAAGTGGAAGACTATATTTCTAATACCTGGGTAAGACCAGGGAAATCCCTCAGAAAGTGGTCACCCTTACAAAGGATGCAAGGGAATTTGGGTTTTGTATTCTTCATTTTAATCTTGTTGACCTCATCAACACTCCCAGTGCTATTAACAGTAACTGGTTTCTTAGAGCCAACATCTGATGTTGTTGGGGATTTGGTCCTTTTCGGGCTCTTCTTCTTCTTCTCTTTCTGTTTCTTCTTCTTCTGATCAGCCTAGCTACTTGCTTCAGAGCTTTCACTAGGTGAAGAAGGAGAAATGGAAGGAGACTTAATGGGTGAAGAAGGTGAAAATTTGATGTGAGGTTGATGTGTGGGTGGTGTACCGACATCTACAATATTAGTTGCTGCTGAAACATTAGGAGGATTCGGGATCACTGGAGTGGGGAACAACCAAAATTGTAATCCGATAGTGAGTCATGGAAGACTCAGTGTGGCAACATATGGAGGACCAAAGTGTCCAAACGAAGGAAAGGTATACGGTTCCCCAGGAGAAGGGGTTCCTCCATCATTACTTCTAGGATTCAATGCCATTAACACTGACTCAACCTAAGGTCCACTAAGTAAAACAAACAACACATGCTAAGAATCTAAGAAGCAATCAATCAAACAAACCTTCCTATGATGAAACCACTAGTTGGTGATGAAATCCAACGTCATGAGATCAAAATAGGAAGGGGCGGGGATAGAGCGGGTGGATCAGTTATGTTGGTGACCTGCTTAATGGACTTATGCCTTGGTGCAAGCTTCCACGCAGTAATTGTGGATTTACCCTCCAAGGAGCCTGAGTGAGTTTGACCAACGTCTGTTCCAGGTACAGTGAGACTTCCCTTCACCATCACCTTGTGTGATACCCTAAATATTGTGTCTACTAAGGTCACCAACTCGTAGTCATCCCCTGGGCAGGTACAGTCGACAGTCCAGTCAGAACGTATGGGCAGGATAACAAGTCTGAAATCAGCTTGAAAGGCTTCTACTCAACATTATGGGTATACCTTCCAGTGACCCCCAATATACGATCCTACCACTACAAACGGTTGGACCACGGAGGGATAATCTTTGTAACTCACTCGAATGTGACCTCGTGCATAACCCTTGTGTGAGAGGGGGATCCCAGCAAGCCAATATGACAATTGGGTTTAACTCTCCCTACCGCAAGACACTAAGTTTGTTTGATAGCTTTGGAAAGTTATCCTTTCAACCTATTCCAAAGCCCTACACCTTAAACTAATGTAGGTTTGCTAACAAAGATGTAAAAAGTCTGATAAATTTTAGTTAAGCATTGATTTTAATGGCTATTGTTTACTCAGAGGGTGTACAAAAGTGAAACTGATGGAATGATGACTCAATTCCCAAAAATATGCATGAAATATGATAAGAAATCATTTATTTTCAATGAATACCTATTTAAGGAAAAGAGGAAGAGTCGTTTTCACTATCAAACACTTTATAAGGAATGCCCTCAATCAATTTTGTTCTCAATCAAATCCAATATGATGCTACAACATTTCAGAAATGAAAACTAATATGCAAACTAATTATTAAGATGTACTTTTGTCGTTTTCATGTGAATGATGATCAATTCAATGCAAAATTTCTCTTGCCAACTACCCTTTCAGATCAAGGAGATTCAGACAAGAAAACGCAGATTTCACACAAACAACACACCCTTTTTTTTACGATCAAACAAGAGAAAGAAAACCAAACACAAAAGGAAGGAGAAAGAGATTGGATTAGATGACCTCAAAGAACCATATGAGAAGAGTTACAGACTTCAAATGTCCTTCACTAGAGTTCTTTCTCGGTCGGATAAGAGAGAAGAAAACAGGGGATCAATTTCAAGCTTTCAACAGCAAAAACTCAAAAATAGTGAAGAAGGCTACAAAATATAAACAAAAA
The DNA here is from genome assembly GCA_032191745.1 of Picea mariana. Taxonomy (NCBI): domain Eukaryota; kingdom Viridiplantae; phylum Streptophyta; class Pinopsida; order Pinales; family Pinaceae; genus Picea; species Picea mariana. The sequence continues at coordinate 11,998 of JASDQU010348305.1, forward strand.
GGTGTTTACTTCTCAAGATGAAGGATTTCATAGGTCAAGGGAAGAAGCATTGAATCTCAAAGAAGCTCAGCAAGTAAGAAACGGGGTTTTTAACCTCAAAAATGCAATTTTTTAAGAGATTTTGTGAAAACAGGGGCTGACACTCTAGTGTAAGGGAAACCAGGGCATTATAAAGCTCTATCCAACACTCTAAGGGAGAAATGGTGCCCTACTAACAAGGCAGGGGAGCGCTGGTACCCAAAAACTCACAAAAATGTCCAAAAAACCTTAAAATTCAGTCAAATTTTGACAAACAAGATGAGTGTGATGGAG
>JASDQU010348307.1:0-12328 GCA_032191745.1 Picea mariana
GTATCTTCCCGAGTGCTGTTCTCGGTGACACTATAGCAGTCCAGGGGCCGATAAGTTTATCTAAAGAGGGCTTCAGGAAATCTAGGTCGATCCTTAAACAGGTGTTTTTTGATGCGCTACCACTCGAAGGGGTACCAACAAGGGTTACAAGGGTGGCCAACAGATGTGCGCTTAAGAACCACTTGTATTTCCTGCATGTATGAATCCCTCAACCGCGGGTTTATGCGCTTAACGACAGATCTCTGGGGCCTAAAGATGCCAGAATACATCTCTACCCTGGAAAAAAAAATACCCACAATTTCTGCCAAGGAAAGTGCTCTGATACCACTTGCAAGATACCAGATACAATAAATACACAGAACAGAATTAAAATGCTAGAAATGGCAGAATAACAATAATATAACCAACATAATCTCCACAATAACACATAAATAATATGAGAACAACAACTGAAATAACACTTTGATTCAGAAAGCAATGTTCACGGGCCTCTTCGAGAGGGAAACCTCTAGTTGAGCAGCGCTCTGTTACAATAATCTTCAAGTTAGGGTTTTCATACCCTCGACCCTTATTTATACTAAATATGTCTATTAAGAGAAGCATCTAGAGGAAGATCCTTCTAGAAGTGGAAGCTTCTATTAGGTCTTCTTACATCTGCTGTATTCTATTTTATTGAAAAGCCTTATTAATATTGACCTTTATTACATCCAAATACATTGATCTACCTATGTGCGGGTTAGGACCTTAACATTAGCCAAGCTTATTCACTATTCCTATCAACATCAATTTAAGAGAACTAGGCCATGCTTGAAAGGTATGGACCAAGTCAATGTTATTGCATGGGGCTCTTATTGAAATTCTTTTATGCCCTCTTTTCTTTTTCCTTTTTTCTTTCTTTTATTTTTTATTTTTTCTTTCTTTTATTTTTCTTTTTCTTTTTCTTTCTTTTCTCAAATTATTTGTAGAATGAAAAATCATTTGACAAAAAAAAAACACTAAAGAGATAACATTCCAATCACCAGTTGATCCTATAAATTATAGGGTGATAACAGTGGCTCCACCCAGGGATGGTACTCTCCTTGTGAAGTGCCAAGAATCCTGATTCCTGATGTTCTAAAACTTCCTCCATAGTCGCCTTTGTTGCTTGATTGGTTTTATTTTTGAAAAATGAAAAATAGTGGTCAGTGGCTTAGGGCCTTCTCTTCGGGCTTCAACCATCTGACCAAAGTTATTCACTTAGAAACTCGCAAGAAAAAATAAAAAATGGTTTGTACAATGGAAAGTGTGACTCCAGGTCTCTACTGAGGCGGTGAATAATGATTCAGCATTCTGCCATTTACAGGTCCTCCTGAAAGATCTGTCCCATCACTGTTGTTTAGAAAGAAAGTGTTATTTCCTTTGAATGCTTGAATCATGTATGTTCCCTTCCAGAGACTATCGAATTTTCCATGCTTTCCCTTCTCTTCATTTCGGGAATCCCCTCTCAGCACCAAATCTACTAGCTCAAAATCATCTTCCTTGGCTCTTTTGTCAAAAATCTTCTTAATGCTTTCTTGGACTACTTGAGTCTTGTTGTATACTTCTTCCCTAGACTGCTACAAATGGATCATCTGGTTGATCCTTCTTTGGGAGTCGTTTGGCTCGGCTTGCATTTCTTGCAGCAATTTCATGACAGGGACTCCTAAAGAAGTGGGAAAGACTGCTTCTGTGCCATAGACCAGCTGATATGGTGACATACCGATTGACCTATTGGTGGTCAATCTGTCGGCCCATAGTGAGAAAATCAACTTGTTATGCCACGACTTCTTGTTTTCTTGCAAAGTTTTCTTGATAATGTTTACCAGGGTTTTATTTGATGATTATGCCAGCACATTTCCCTAAGGGTAGTAAGCAGTGGAATGTCCCAATCCAATATGATAATGGTTGCAGAAATCTATGAGTTTCTTAGATAAAAAAGCAACTGCATTGCCAGTTATAATTTTTCTAGGACATCCAAAGCGAGACAAGATATTATTTTCAAGAAATTTAATAATGACAAAATCAGTGGCTAGCCTGCTTGGTACTGCTTAGATCCATTTTGTAAAATAATCTGTGGCAGTAAGAATCCACTTGTGCTGGCCCAAAGAAGGAGGATGTATTTCTCCGATGAAATCTAATCCCCATTGTTGGAAAGGGGCTTCAACGGAGATTGGTTTCAGGGGTAGGGGAAGAAGTTTCCTTTTGCCTTTGAACAACTGACATTGATGACACGAAGTCACTTTATGATGTACATCAATGAATAGAGTTGGCCAATAGAATCTAGCTCTGAGGATTTTGTTGGTTGTGGCCTTCCAGTTTAGATGACCACCACAGTCTCCTGCATGAAACTCCTGCAGTACTTTGTCAGCTTCATCCTTCAATAGACAATTTAACAAAATACCTTCAGGATCTTTCCAATAATTGCCTTCTAGAATGCAAAATTTTAATGATTTCAATTTCAAAAACCTAGCTTTAGTTTTGGTCAGACCAGAGGGAGCTTGTAAATTATGCAAAACAAATATCAGGTCTGCGTACCATGGAGAGTTGAGAAATACCTCTCTCATGCTTGGAGTCACCTGTTAACCCTGTTCATCTGTTGTAGCTAAGAAATTAATGTCAAGAGCATGGAAATTTGATTCAGCCATTAACTTTGCTAGACATTGACCTTTAATCAGTTTAGTAGGCTTAATCTCTATGTCATACTCTAGAATGATAGCAATCCATTTTCCTCTTCGGCCGTCTGGATTGTCCTGGGTTAAAATGTCTTTTACTACCGCATTTGGAACATATGAAATGGTGTGGGAATGGAGAATGTATACTCTAAAATATTTTATGGCTTTCACCAAGGCAAAAGCTTGTTTCTCCATTATTTTATAATTCAGAGCAGCATCTCTTAATGCTTTACTGAAAAAGGCTATGGGTTGTTCATACCCTTCACTGTTTTTCTGTAGTAATATTGTTGCAATGGTATGTTCACAGGCGAAAGAAAAAAGATGGAAATCTTTGGTGAAGTCAAGACTAATCAAGACTGAGGCCTGTGTGAGTGCTCGTTTGACTTGTTCAAAATACTTCCTAGACTCGGTGTCCCATTTTATTTTTGTCCTTTTTTAACATGTTTGTGATGTTCCTGAGAAGCTCAGCGAGGTTGGGTATGAATCTTCGCAAAAAGTTTATTTTTCCGATAAAAGACTGTAACTCTTTGATATTTATTGGGTGTTCTAATTTCTAAATGGCCTTGATTCTACTGGGGTCTATTTTAATTCCATCCTTATAGATTATGTGCCCTAGTAATTTACCTTCCTCTAATTCGAAAAGGCTCTTCTTAGGATTTAAAGAAATCCCAAATTTCCTGCATTTCTCAAAAACTCATCTGAGATGTCATAAGTGCTCGTCATCAAATTGGGAAAACACAGTTACGTCGTCCAGATAGATGACAATAAATTTGCCAAGTTCTCCCACATAAGCAATGTCCATCACCCTCTGGAAAGTGGCCCTAGCGTTCATAAACCCGAAAGGCTTTTTCACATAGATGAAGGTACCCCACGGTGTTGTGAAAGAAGTTTTCTCTTGGTCATCTGGGTGAACGAGGACCTAATTATAACTCGAGAACCCATCCAGTAAAGAGATTCGACTATATCCGACTACCCTTTGTAATATGTGGTCCATTTTTGGCAATGGGTAATTATCCTTCAGAGAAGCCTTATTCAGATTTCGAAAATCGATGCAAAGCCTGATTTCTCTAGATTTCTTTCGTGTTAGGACCAAATTTGAATCCCATTTGGAAAACCATAATGGGACTATGATTTTAGCATCGTACATTTTTTTGATTTCTTTTTCTATCAGGGGAAGTAGCTTGGGATTGATTCTCCTAAGTTTCTGTCTGAAAGGTTTTTGATCTTCTTTTATTGGAATCCTATGTTGTATGATGCCGGTGCCATAAGATTTCAAGTCCCCGTAACCCCAGGCAGATACATCTGAATATTCCTTGAAAAGCTCAATGTATTTGAGTTTCTTCTCAAGGGGTAATGATTTGGAAAGTTTCACTATATTGGGTTTCTCTTCTGTCCCTATATTACAATCTTCTACTTCTTGACCATTGGCTTCAATTTTCGGCTTTTTAGCTACATCATTAAAATCAAATAATTACTCTAAAGGAACTAAGCCCCTAGGTAAAATATAACTTTTCAAATGAAAAACTTCATCTTCTATTTCATCACCACCTAATTCTCCTGAATCTATCTTATTTACACTATCATTTCCAAAATCAGGTCTTTTTACATTTTCATCTTCATTTTCTAAGTCTATGTTTGTACACTCGAAATCATTTTTACATTGCAGAAAGTCTTCAATTTGATCATCATTACCAAATACCTACTAGTATCTGATGTTGTCTGGAACAGTTGGTCTGCACTTCACCTCTACCGTGTATGGGCAAGTGCAATGAAAAGGTATCTTGCATGTGGTTGTTGATGTAGCTAACCTGTCTGCCAAAAAATTCTGTCCCCTAGGCATCACCTGCAAATCAACTTCAATGAAACATTTAAGGGCATCCAGAACAACATTCCTATAAGCTCTAAGACGGGGGTGTTTTGCTGCATACTCACCTTTAATTTTCTTGATTATTAACTCAGAATCACCTCTTAGCATAATTTGTTTGGCACCAACCTTCTTCAAAAGTTTAAGACCAAGCATCAAGGCCTCGTACTCAGCTATGTTGTTAGTGCATTGAAAATTCAATTTGTAAGAATGATTTTCTAAATACCTGGATCTGTGATTGTGCAACCAAACTCCAGCTCTAGCTCCTTCTTTGTTCATGGCCCCATCAAAATCCATGCTCCAGAACTCCGCTGGTAATTCTTCAATTATCATATTTTTCTTTCTTTCTGCCTTGGTGATTTCCTGGCCTTCATCCGGACTAGATGTGTCTTCTTCCAGCTGAATGATTTCTTCTCCCCTATCGCCATCATTGTATAGGATGAAGGAATCTAGGTCAGAATGTGCAGAGTACAAAGGATAGTTATGTGGTTTTTCTTCGCTGCTAACCATGTATTTCATCAGTGTTTCTATGTATAGTCTTCTCCGTTGACCAAAAACTGGGACAGTGGCATATGACATATCCAACTGCAAAGTACCTTTCAACTTGGCCCCCCAAGACCGGGACAACAACATACCATATTTCGGGGGAATGTCTGCAACCACAACACCCATGACCATGCTTTTTGCAGGAATCTAAACCAGTGTGATACACAGATCATTGATCAAACCGATACATCTAACTTTACTGGAGTCAAACAAGTGCAAGTCCTTGAAAGGTCTGGTAACCTCAAGTCCTAGTTTTTCCATCACTTCTTTAGGCATCAGATTATGGGAAGCACCCGAATCTAACATAGCATTATGCAGAATCAGATCCTGTACATTAAGACTGATGTAAAAAGGAGCAACAACACCATTATCAGTCTGACCATCCACTTCTGGTCCAAACAGGAGTTCAGGTTGTTCATCTGTAAGGTTTATAGTATCTTAATGATTTATTGATCCAATGGTCAAGGCCTTCATTCCTATATCAGGTTCAATGGTCAGCGCTTTAATAACCTGTGAACAGTAAGTGTCTTTTCTCAACAACTCGAAAAGGGGAATGGGAATTTTTACTTTGGCTAATTCCCCTTCAAGGCTGAAAGGTGTAGGTGCTCTACTTTGGCTCAGCAATTCTGATTTGTCCACCATGATCTTTTGGCCATAAGTATTTGGTGGGTTAATTGACGAAACCTCAGACTGTGATGATCTTTTCAGAATAGTAAGGCTTCTTTTTGCTGGAACTTCAGCATTACCCTTCTTAGGGCTCTTCTTGGCCGAAGGCTCAAAGGCCTTTTGGGTTTCGACTATCTTCTTTGTTTCAATCACCTTTTTTGGGGAACTCCCATCTGTCTTTTTACTTCATAGATTGTACTGTTGGTGTACCTCCAAAATAGCATTTTCAAATGCCTGTTGTTCGGCGTCTTCAACTTCTTCACTTACTTTTGTTTGATTGAGAAGAAAAAATTCTATCTCTTCCTGGGTAAAGAAAATAGCTTCGTTATCTTGAATTCCCATGAGGTTTATGTGAGTATTCTCCAGTTCTTAAAGTACTTCTCTTCCTTCATCGACATAATTTTCTTGTAGGGGAGGTCTGATCTGTTGATCAGGACCTCTCTGTTCCCCTTGATCCCTAGGATCTCTCTGCCTGATTTGAGGAGGTTTTCTTCTAAAGTTAGGATTGCGAACTTGAGGAGCTGGTGGGTTTTCTCTAGGAAGATTTATTTCGGATACAGTAAGTCTCTCCATCATTCTTTCCATTGCTCTAGCCAAGGAATCCAATTTGGAATCAGAGGATGATGTGGAAGGTTCCTCTTTAATTGTGACTCTCCTCTTTGTCCTCTATCGTGCCCTTTTTTCCAATAGGTTGGCCTCCACACTTATTGCACTTTTCTGCATATCCTCCAGGGTGGTGGGGTTTCTTTCCCTTAATTGATACGACATATCGACGTCAAAACTATTGGGGAATTTTATCAGTGCCAAACCTTGTGGAGGTTTAATATTGGATGCAATTGCATTGTATAGGTTATTGAAACGGGTGAAGTAATCTTGTACTGCCTCACCTTGATTTCTTTTGATGTTTTCATATTCTGACAATATTTGGAGAGGATTTTTCTTTCCCTCCCATCTATCTAGAAAACTTCTTTGAAATGTAGTAAGGTCAAGGACTGAGGCAACACGTAAACCTTTATACCATTTCTTAACGTCACCCATCAAACTTTGGGCAAAAAATCTCATTTGAACATCAGCCTCATCTACTTCCTGTAGGTCAAAATAATCATTAATTTTATCAACATGTTGTTGGGTTCTCAAAGGTCATGTTCCATCGAACTGTGGAAGTCTCATTTGATAATTCTGGGGCATATCATGGAGAGGTGCATCCAACACCAAAGGAGCATATCTAGCTACCATGATAGGTGGAGGAGGCAGGATGACAACCTGGATGATAGGTGGGGTGGTGACAGAAGATGAGGATGAGGAGGGACTAGCTGGCACAGAGTAAGTGGTTTGAGGTTTAGCAGTGGGAGATAGAACTTCAGGGGTCCAGGGTTGCAAGATGGTTGGGTCTAGGATGTTTTCAGCCACAAAGCTATCAGATTTTGTTCTGAACAGGCTTTGTTCGAAGAGGATGTCAAAGTCAAGATCCTGAAGGGAAACAAGCTCCTCTGGAAGAGAAGGGGACTTCTGAAGGGGATTATGACTTACTAAATCTTCAGCAATGGTCTTTTTCCAGAGTAACTATTCTGGATTATCTGTTGCTATCGCAGGTTCTAGGTCTAGGTGAGATCGAGTATAAGATCTTTTGGGAGCCAGATTTAATTTTGATTTATATATATATATACTTTTTAGTTTTACGAGTTTGAAAATAATATGTGTAGGTTTTTAACAACCTCTAAACATTACTTCCTTCTTAGATTTGCAAAATTTCAGAAGAAAAATTTTCTTCTAGGGAAAAGAAGACGTGAGGTTAAAATTTGTTCAGTTCTGGTCCCTAGTATGGTCGCCACTATGTTAACACTCTGTAAATTTCCTAGAGGTTGTCAGAAAAGAAGAAATTTACGGGAGGTAACTTTATCCAACCACTTCGAAGCTGGGATCTATCCCTACCAACTTTAGAGAGGGATCTCTCTGTATGATTTAGATATGTTTCAAATTTAAAATATTAGGCTAGGTAAACAAAATATGTTGGTTTTTTTGCTGTAGTGTTTGTCAGGTTGGCTGAGATAATTTACACATCCATTGGGCTATGGGGTCTGTATCATGAAATAAAATCTAAACCAGAAAGCAAAGAAAATTTTCATAGGGCGAGATAATGTAATTGTTGGATTCTTTTAGAAGCATAAATGAGGAATAGAAGAAAAAGGTGACAATGTCAATTACAACAAAGAAGAAGTTAAGAATTTCTTTATCGTAAAATCAGAAGATGAAACACTAAAATCTTTTAAAGTCAAAAATAGGGTATACAAATATAAATCCTACAACATTCATTACTTTCAAAGATTAGACTTAGAAAACAGTATGATAACTAAGAGAGAATAACATTTAACTTAGAAAGAAAACGTCACCAGTGAATACACGCAAGAATCCTATAAAAATGCCTCTTTGTATTAATGAAAGATCTCTTGAAAAATATTACAATATGATAGCTCGCAGGGCGTAAAGATCAACCCTCAATACTTCGAAAAGTGAAGTATTTATAACCCAAAATTACAAACAATCCTGTCATTAAGGATCAGGATATGGTAAATCTATTTTTAGACAAACTAACTCAACAAATTACAGAAATCTAGGAAACTGTTTGACGATGTGTTGCAACTTCATGCTATTTTCTGGGTGAACCGTTGGTGAAGCCTCTGTATGACCTCGTCTGACTGGACAGCTAACTGGGCTGGGACAGCTCATCGACTACTCGATCAGGTCGCAAAGTTCTTCCCATCGAAGATGACTGGGAATGCTGACCTTGAGTAACCTTCGGTAGACTTCATCCATTTCTGTGTACTTGGTGAAAGTAGGCTTGGTGATGAAGATGTACCAGATCTCATGTCGAATGCTGATGTCCACTGAAGTGCATCTAGGAATGACTTGCCGGTGAGGCTTCCTGGAATCCCTGAAAATTTTGAACTATCCTTAGCCACTTCGTCTAGTGTCTTTTTGTAATCTGGGAGCATCATCAATTTGTCATTTATCACCTTCAAACCAGGAAGACCTTTCTTCTGTAGAGCCTCAATATTGCTGAAAAACCTTTGTACCCCTAGGTCCATGGCCTGAACCTTTTCTTCTAGCTGTAGAATCATTCCTCTCTTGGTCAAGACTCTTTTGAGCTCAAGGATGGTCTCTGTTCTATCCTCAATTCTCAGCTCTTCCAGCTCCTCTCTGGTTTTAGAATTCAAGAATTTGATGATTTCATTAGCCTGTGTGGGCATCTCTCCCAGTTCTAATCTAATCTTCTCGATGGCTTATTTACTTCTCTACACTAATTCATTTTTCTCAAACATAATCTGTATCATTGGCCATATTTCATTCATAGACTTGTTGATGTTTGTCCAGACACTTTCTTTGACTTCGGCTAGTGTTTTACCTGCCACTGTTTGCTTCCAGACCTATTGTAACTCTTGTTTGATATGTTCTAACACTTGTTTTTCCTTGGAGAAGCTGGTTTGATAAGAATATTTGAATTCCTGAAGGTTCTCAATCTCCTTTTTGAGCCTACTAATCTCTGTCTCCTGCAGGTTCATCTCTTCCATAGATTTGGCCAATTCAACCATCTTTTCCAAAGACGTCAGTGGATTCGCCGATGGGACTTCTTCTAGTGATGTTGTGCTTACTCCTAAGAGTGGAACTGCACTCAATGGAATGAATTCCATGGGTTTCAAATGTTCTTTCTCTTTCACCATCTTCTCCATTTCAGCTTCCATTTCCTTCAATTATGCATTCTGCTCCATGATCAGCTTAAGCATCTCATCTTTTTCTCCTTCTGTCTCTGCTATTTCCTTTTCCTGTGAGTCTATTGTTGGTGGAAACTTCAATTGTTTCCCCAAATACGCTATGTCATCATTTTTCTTCTTGATCATCTCCTCGACTTCTTTCACATTTGAGGGATCATACCTGATCTTGAGGACCAGTTCCTCAATGTCTTGATCCTGTTGTCCTTGGAAAACGATGATATCTTCTCCAACTTCAACTATGTCTGGATGTTGTTCAGAGACACTTCTAACCTAGAGGCAGTAGTGGAAGCATGTGCCAGCGTGGAGAAAACCATTTCTCTAGTTTTCCTGTGTAGATCCATTTGATCGGCTGGGTGCATGTCCTTCGTCTAAAATTCAAAAGTTGCCCTTTTGTAATCAGTGATTACCTTTGGGTCTGGCACCTGTGCTTGGAGAAATGCCATGTGCATTATGCCCTTCTCTATGTCGAATGTTGATAGCAGCCTGTGTTGTGCAGTTGACGTCTGCTTCTAGAATTGGGCGTATGTGTTGTTGGTCAAAGTCTGATTCTTTTTCTTGATCAAATCATATTTCTCAGAGATGCTCAGCTTTGGTCCTATCTTGCTTGGCTGGTTGATTGGTGGAGTATATGTAGTCTTCTTTGGTAACACAGTGGTTATAATCTGCTTGCTACTTATATTGAGGACCAACCGATCAACCTCTGTCACTATAGTGGATGGAATTTCCTTTTCTCCAGCTGGGTTAGGAACTGGACTAGTTTTTGGCCTCTTGGTATGTAGTTAGAATTCTTCTAATGATACTTCAATGATAGGAGGTGACAGATCCTACCTAGGAATTTTCTCCTTCGGAGCCTATGGTGTGGTTGTCTGTGATACAGTAACTGGGAGGTCATGTTGTTCTGTTTCAACCAAAGTGTTTGGTTCCCATCCTTTATGGTTTGCAAATTTCTCTACCTCAGGCCTAGATTCGTGGACATACGAGATATTCTTTTTTTTTATCCTCATCTCTGAAATGATCCCACACGGATCATAGTGCCATGTGAAACTCACAAAGAATTTCATTTCCTTTAGCAGCCTGTCTGCTTCCTCCTCGATGCCTCGACTATTGCAGATGAAAGACCCAATCTACCCTTTGATTCTAAGCTATTGCTTCTTCTTTAAAGACACAAAATGAATATCATCCAAGTTTGTCATTTGCCTTATGTATTCTAGAGAAACAATTCTGACAGGTAGGTATTTGGGCAGTTTATATGGGGCTATCTTGCACCCATAGACTCCGATCTCAGTGTGATTTTGGTACATGTACCAATCACCAGTCTTTGTATGATCCAAGAGATGTAGGATCCTTTGAACTTCATCATTAATCTTGGGTTCAGGTCTGCCACTAAGCATACTCACCACTAGGTGGTAGAATTGATCGATGAACTGCTTGAAACTGAATTCCATGGAGTTATGTCTGAGCAGGGAAGTTCATGTGGTTACTGCCTGGGGTTTGCCATCTCCATCCATCTTCTGCATAGAAAAAGAAAATTCGTCCGCTTGGAAGAAAACGAACAGGTATGCCGGTATTGAATAATACTGAAACATGCCTTCTATGGTGAAATTGACGAATTGCTCGTGAATGTTGTTCGCCATGAACATGCTGAAGTTGCACTGTGTAGTGGGCTTCTCATCGGTGGAGAAAATAGACAAAAATCCCAGAATGGGTTCATTTACCCACTAATCTGAATAATAACCCAACAAGGCAGATAGTGACATGATAACCTGGTTTCCTTTTCTTGAGAACATGGAGGAAGGATAAAGGGGATTTGTAGTGGGGAGTTGAGCAGACTGTGGAAGAAAAATATCAAATATTTGAGCTCTTTGAGGAAAATTCATCTTCTGGTATAACGTTGTAAGGATTTGAAGGTTAAAAGGTGATGCGGAGTTGGCTCAGGATATTTGCATCATTTGGTCTATGGTTTCTGGCATGATGAGGAAAAGAACTTCCCCGGACAAGGATATGATGGCTCTTTTCTCGAGAATATAGTGGGCTTGGCACATGAGGGTGAACTCTGGGAAATGGTGAATCTAGGGGAAGAGATACAGGGGTAGGTTGGACTCTTAGAGTCCAATTTCATCACTCTGATCCAAGAAGACTTCTTTAAGCCATGATTGAAGGTCTGTGAATTCGAAATCGCACTTAGTGTCTGCAATTAAGTAGTCTTTGTCGGCCAATGGAATCCTGCTGAGGTCGACAGGAGGCGAGAGAAATGGATTCTCCTCTCCTTCTGTTCGTTTTGATTTTGGCGCCATTACTATAACAATACCTACAAATAAAACAACGTTAGCGGGGATGACTGTAGATGGGGGTGACTGACTGTAACGAAAAAGAAAATGGGGTAAATTCTCTGGTGCGATGAGTGGGTAAATGGTGAAGGAATGATTTGTGAGGGTAATTTTGAGTAAATGGGTATCTGTTGGGCACAGGGGATAGGTCAGTTGGTTAACGGATACGTTATCCAGTAATAAATGGCCAATGGGTCATTTAGAACGTGAGATGGTAGGTGACAGTGACTGAGGGATATGGATGAGTGATGTGGCGGTTATCGGTTGGGGGAAAAAATCATGGTGAGGGGACTTGCCATGAGTGAATGAGGGAGAAGGACTGATGGAGTTATGGGATGTGACTCTTTTGGAAAGGTGGATGATGATGTCATGAGGTGACGAGCTATGTCAGACAGTAGGAGGCGCTAGAACTCAAGACCAGTAGATTTATGCCACATATAGATAGGGGACCTGCCAGAGTAAGAT
>JASDQU010348313.1:0-12320 GCA_032191745.1 Picea mariana
ATGACTAGGGTTGACATCAATGACAACAACCAATCTTCCAACATTGTCCACAACAATAATATCATTGATCGTCGATCCCCGATGTGTTTTCGACATCAGGACTTTTTCAAGAGAGTCGATCCGAGAACACTTGGGTAGGTTTATCGTCGATCGTCGATCCTTGATATCTTTTTGGCGTCAGCAAGATAGAATTGGGTTTTAGAATGTATAGCTTAAAGAAGGTCCTGATTCCAATTAACATGAATAAATCAGGATGTTGGTCATGAATGCCACTTGTCTTTATCACATAAGGGGGTCGTACAAACTAGTTTCACCCCGAGTCATGTTAAGGTTCCCTTAGGTCCCAGTCACACCTCTTAGTCATGTTTTCCATGTCATCTCTATACGTAAATATCGATCGACGTTAGAGATTTTGGAAGAAGATATCAAAGAAAATTTTAAAGCACAATCCCGACCCACGATCCCCCAACTAAACAATTGAAATGATGGGATGTTTGTGACAAAAGATACGATCGGATTTGGACATTTAATAAACTAGTTAATGCTTGATCCCGTAATGTTTGCTACCTCGTGCGTCGATTAAACAAAAGCAATTTGAAATCATCAATACACCACATTACCACCTATGCCCACACCTTTAACCAGTGATGAATTTAATTTTAAAACATCTTTGAAGATTTGGCGGTAGATTTAATGAAATTACACTCATAAGCCAAATTCAATGGTTGATGCGACAAGGTAAGTTCATCCCTGTTTAAATCCCTAGAACGGTTTTTGAACCAATTCATTCTTCACACAAGTTGAATTCCAGAGCATCCAAAGGAGCAAAGTGAGTGTCTTGAAACTGTATTGACCCTTCGATTATAAAAACCAGGTTTAACAAGTTGTAGAGGTATGAGTTCAAGTTTGTCAGTTCGTTGGTTGTAATTTATATATGCATCTGTTTTTCTTGCACGGTCTCTAAACTATGCTCTAGATGCAAGTAAGATTTCACTGAGAAAGCCAACCATCAGATGCTCGCTGAGGGAACCCAAGCTAAAGGAAGCTGAAACAGGCAAAGGTTCTTCTTCAGGGACCGCGAGGCAGTTGGAGTACGCTCCCAGGGCGGAGCCTGTGATTAAAACATCATCAAAGAAATATTTTGTCTAGCCTCTGACCTTAGGTGATACAGAAGCAAGCACCGAATCCAAATTAATTCTCCCACAGTGGGGGGATCTCTTCAACAGAATTAGTCGAGAAGAATACCCAGAGTATATCCCACATAGTGACCCAGACATGAGGGCGCGTGATGACCAAGTGTTCCTGAACATCTGATGGTCGTATATTAAACATGGTGGCAAGAAGAACCTTGGTTTTGCCCTGCATAGAGGTTCTGAAATGGATCATCAACCATACGGATGAGCAGACGTGTTTGATCAACAATGAGAATTGTGGGTGAGTTGGAGTTTTCCTCCTGACAGAAGTCCAGAAATACTACAAGCTCAGGGACCCAGAGAAGCAACTCAACACGGACTTCATGGTAAATTTCTATGAATTCCATGACACTAGACAGTTGATGCCCTCATGGTGGAAGGAGGACAAGAAGTTCACTAACCAGAGCAATGGCTGGTATGGGATGATTAACCTAAGGGAACCATACATCTATTTGATGGCTCTCATCTTTCATCTATATGGAGAAAAGGACTGCTCCAATTTTTCGAAAGCATGGATTTCGTTGGCATACACAGTGGTGATCTCCGGGAGCAGCTTCAACTGGGGAACGATAATCTCAAAAAAATTAATAATATGTGTACAGCAGGTTCAGACGCTAAAAGAATGGGAGGCACCCACTTTCTACATGGCCTCGTACCTGCTCGATGTCATGTGTGCAAGGAATCTCTTCGTCAGAATGAATTTAAGCTGGCATGTTGTGGATCTCCTGGTCCACGTCTACTTCAACATACTATGGGAGAACCGGTACAAGAAATCTTACGCACTCATCTGCGATGAATTCATCACCCGTATTCATTTTATTATATTTAAGAAGGAATGCCCAAGATTATATGTAGCAGCCAAGAAAATGGTAGCAAAGGTAGTCCATTGGTATTTAGACGAATGCTCAACCTATATCAAGGTGTTTGGGGCTACCGGAGCACCACATCTCCTACCTTCTCATGTCCTAGACCGGCTCATTGTGGGAGAAATCTGTTATCAGACTATCTTGAAAGGCTATAACACCACATTTGTCAAGGACAAGAAGCGGGCTTTCATATCCTACGGTTTTCATGTGGGGTTCTATCTGGTGAAGGATATTGCTCAAGCCAAACAAGAAGGGCTTATCCAACTAGAATTTAGATTCCTGATAGGATGATTCCGCAAGCACGACCCTAAAGGCCTCGTCCTCCAACATGCTTTGCAAGTGTCATCATGTTGGTCGTACGCACATCATAAATTCGAGGATGAAATATTCACAGAGTGTGCCCGGGACTCAGACGAGGTGGTACTGAGAATGTCCAACCTAAATATGGCCAAGTTCAAGGCCATGAGCATGGATGAATAGGTGGAAATGATAGAGTAGTCATCCCAAGAGGCCCTCAGAGCCAAGGAAGAAATCAGAGCGACAAAGACAACAGAGGCACAGAGAAGGGGATTGCTCTTGCTAGACGGGGCACAGAGAATCATTGATCAATTGAAAAATGACCATGATCTGATATAAATGACGAGGATCCCCATTGATGAACCAATTGAAAGTTGAGGAGAACCAAGTGGCCTAGAGCCGATGCAGCTTGAAGAAATCACCGGGTCAAAAAACCCTGAAGCTCCACCACCATAGGTCGGATCACCAGGAGAAATTTAGACCCAGCCTGAGATAGCGAGGACATCAGGGAGAACAAGTGTACCAAATGCCTTGTTCAATTTAATAACCATCTACGATGATGAAGAGAGTTCATATGTGTCCCTGGTCACTCCAGTGCAAATTATAGAGGAGAAAGAACCTAACAGAGCATCCACCCCGGGTCCTGATGCTCCTATTCAGAGTCATCTACAGAGTGAGCATGAGGTAGAAAGTGCCTTGTACATTGAGCCACTTGACATACGAGGAACCCCAATGGACAGCTCGAGGGCTGAGCTAGGATCGGGAGAACAGGAAGAATAAATTCCACAACAGGAAATCGGCATTTCAACAGCCAATTACCAAGTAAGTACTGAACCTGCCCCTGATTCCTCGGTTTTGGCCAGTACCTTACCACCCGATGAGAAACAACCAGAGGTTGAACCATCGGGACATACAGGAGAGGTTCAGGAACCCATACTTGAACATATATACACATTCAAGAGCCTGGGAAATACTCTAACTTGGGGAGAACAACAAATCATCGAACTTGTTGATGAGGTCGTCAATATACAAGCAATCGGCTATGACCGAAAGAGGAAATCCATCATGAAGAGAACCACTAAGAAGAGAAGGCTTACGTTGGACAGTTCGATCCTCATCACTACATAGGAAAAATTGATTAGCACCGAGCACGCCAAGACGTCTGAGCTTATCAGGGCAGGGATGGCGATCACAAATGCCACTCTGGATAGAGCAAGGAAATATGAAGAGAAGTTGGTCATTGTGCTAAATTTGTTGGATCATCTGTGCCATTTGGAGAAATACTGTCAGGAATTTACACAACATACGGTGTTTTTGAGAAGTGAGTAAGACGCCTATGGAAAATTCATGAATGAACGGCACCATTTCACTGCAGGGATAGCCGACTTCAAAGAAGACACCCTTATGGTGCTAGAAACCTTCAAATATGTGGAAAGATGGTATGAGAAGGCCCACCAAGTAGTGGAAAGAATTGATTACATCAGCACGGTTCAAAAGGGTTGAGACACCGAAGAACACAAAATTCGGGTGCTAAGGGATAGCAGCATAGATTGAATAAAGAAGGCGGCTGAATACTGGCTGAAAATAGCCCAATAAACTCAGTGGGAGATCCAAGAAAAATGGGTTGATTGCGAAAGGAGTTGGGCCAAGATTAATCGGGATATGAAAGGCATCGGTCTCCCAGAATTCGGCTCACCCGAGGACTTTGTTGACTTGCATGACATAGTCAAACAACATGCAGAACAAGACTCAAAATGGACTGCAAAGATAGTAAAGGTGGTGAACATGGTGCCAAGTCAAGTACAGTAGTTCATGGAGCACTCGATCAAGTCTCAAATAGTATTATAGTAGTAAAGTGTCAAAATAGTCAAGTATTGGGCATAGGCAGTAGAAGTAAAGGAGATCCTTTCAGCCCCGATGGACCAACACAGATTCTCGTATGCCAACACATGCAAGGAACTCTTCATCAAATGGTCAGAGTATGAGAAAAGTCATCCACTTCAGTAAATACATTTGATGACTCTTAGAAGATAGAGAGATGAAAGCGCCATGTGGCGATGTTTTGTTTTACTTAGCTTGCACTTTTGATATTTATTTTTAGTTAATGAATTGTTATAAATAAGAGGATCAACCTTTTAGAAAAGGTCGATGGTTTTGGAAAAGACCCTCATTTTTGGAATTGTAAAGAAATATTTCAGAACTACCTTAATTTAAAAGTCATGTTTAGGACCAGAGACAAACTTCTATTTTTTTCATCAAAGGCGTGTGTGATTGGATCTAAGGAGGAATTACTTCTGACTTTATCTCATGAATGGATGATGTAATGAGTAAGAGTTTATGAATCTATTGATAAGTTAGTTGATTCAATATTTTTATAGTTCTAGTCTCTAATGATGGAAATCAAATCGTTGTGTTAATGTGTGATTAATGGTTAGAGCTAAGGAAACTATTTTTCTTGCCATCATTTTATTGCATGTATGTTTTCTTTCGATAATTCTATCTCAGTCAATAATTGAAATACCAGCAAGTTGATGTATTAGTACTAGGCTTGTCATAGGTGTGAAAATCTTTGTCTGCATGCTTGAGCACAAGGTTTATCCCAAGTTCATCCATCTTTAGTAGTTAATATTTCCCCTTTTACCCAGTTGGTTTATACCAGCACCCATATTTTATCAGACCCATATATTAACAGAAAATACAAAAGAGAATGTTTAAACTGAAGGAGGAATTTTCATAAGAAGACATAATGTCAATCACTAAGTAAATCCCGTCGATTATTTGTTCGGATCGAAAAATATGGAGAACCATTCCACTATTAAACGTTGCAGAGATTAATTGGGCCTCGGTGGCAGGTTTGGTTCCTAATGTTGAGTCAAAGGGATTTAGGACCCCTCAAAACTCGGGTCTGCTTAATTCATTTTTTTCATCAACTTGGAAACTACTTATTTAGCTTAAATGAGTGGGCCAGTCTGCTGACTCCAGGATATCTAATGGAAAATCATTTTTTCCTTACTGCTATGATCTAGTATGTAATAGGTTATAAGTTAGTTATTATTTCCAATTATGAAATTGTCTATAATATGTCAATCAGATAGAGAGACTAATGATTTTGATTACTATATAAATGCACTTGGCACCTAAGGAATGTACTTTCAACTTTTATGAAATAGAAGGTATGTTTTTTTCTTGGAGAGAGAGAGAGAGAGAACATGGCTACCATGAATATTTCAAACATGGCTACTCTAAATCGTCCTCCCTATGCATCAATATACCCCTCAAACCAAATTTCAGTCCATTACTTGCCAAATTTGATGCCATTGTAGACGATCAAATCTCTATATATCATTTGATATAGGGAAATTTTGTCAATTTCAAGATCTTTCCCCAAATTCTTACATAAGTCGAACTTGAAATTTCATCAATTCTCCTTAGTAGTGCTTCCATACTAGCATATAACTCTATCAACACACCCTTTGGGAATTTCACACCATGAAATTCTCCACTGAATTGAACTATGTAACCATGAATTGCACAAAGCACACCTCCATATACTCTAATAGGAATCAATTTAGGAAATTGAGTCATCATTCCAACAATTGTTGGATTCGGAATGCTTCCCCAATTATTCTCCTTAAGGCATTTTTCCAAACACTTTACAAGCAAGTTGTAATGTCTTAATATACAAGCTGGTTTTTTGTCCCATATATCCCAAGTGTTGTAACGTGTAGCTTTGATACCACTTTGTAATGTACCTCACAACCTCTATCTTCTATTGAGGTTGTGGATATTTCTTAAAAACCACCCATTTCCAACAACTTCTTGCTCTGATACTGATTTCCTCACTATCATGCTATTAATTAATTAATGCATGCAAACATGGAAATGCAGGCTTATGCAACACAACTAAATCATTTAATGGATAATGATACCATAATTATAAATGCAGGATTAAACATGAAAACAAAATTGAATAAACTAGAAACTAATCCAAATCATAACATAAAAAACATTAATTCAACACATCCATAAATGAATCATGAACACTTATCTTTATGGGAATTAACCACCAACTAGTTGCAGAAGGATGACTCTCTATTGCACTTAATATCTATACAATAGAGGCCACCCCTGAGTTGAGTCTATGAATCCACAAGGATGAATCTACATATCATTGGCTCTAGCTCTCTTCACATG
The DNA here is from genome assembly GCA_032191745.1 of Picea mariana. Taxonomy (NCBI): domain Eukaryota; kingdom Viridiplantae; phylum Streptophyta; class Pinopsida; order Pinales; family Pinaceae; genus Picea; species Picea mariana. Next base: position 6,551 of record JASDQU010348313.1, read on the forward strand.
GCCCAATTCCAAGAATTCACAACCTGTAAACTCTTACAGCTATCCCAATCCACTAGATATCTTTCCACATTATCCTACACAACCCAAGGAATGGGATCCCTTCTCTACCACATAGTCTCGTGGACTATCCCACTTCCCTCCATGGCTCCAGCATAGATCATCCAAGAAATATAACTATTGGGGACTCCAGGGATTATCAATTGTAATTAAGTTTCCTCAATGACAACAATTTCCTTTACACATAGTAATAATCTCAACGTAGTTTCATGGAATCCATTTTCCCTAATTTTATTACATTCTTCATACAATAGCTTAAGTTCTCTAGACAAAATTTCATGAAGAATGAATGTCAATTCCCCTTTTGTTCCCAAAATCAAGGAGTATAATTTCATGCTAATGATAAACCACATGTCTTCATGGGGTCTTCATGGGAAGTACATGTTTCCCTCTCTTAGAACTAATCACAAGAATTAAGGAATGGTAATTAATCAAGGTTAAGGACTTAGGCTATCTTCCTTTAGCCCCATTTGCCCCCCCTAAGACCCCTTTCTTTTCCCTCTTGCGGAGTCATAGGTGAGTCATAGACACCTTTCTTTTGTCCTTCTCTTTTTGCAGTTTGTGATGTATTTTTATTATCATTCAATGTACCACTTTATGTATTACATCATTTGGCTTTTATCCCTTCATCGTGTACACATATACATTATTGGTCTGGGGATCAAAACTAGGGTATTACACTTTTGGATTTTTCCATATTCCTCGGCCTAGTTTTGGATTCCTCTATAAATACTCCCAACATTGTAATTATAAAACTAAGCATTTTTTATTTCCACCGCAAAAATATATTGGTCTATATAATTTCTTATAAGTCCAAATAGATATATCCTACTTCACTTTCTTCAAGCCTATTGTGAATTGATAACTCATTGTCTCCCTTGGTGACTCATTAAAACATTTCCATTCATTTTTAACTAATTCCTTAAACTCCTCATCCTTAGATATGAAAGGTTGAATTTGAAGGGACTTGGAGGTTTTCATTATTCTTTATCAATTTCAAGAAGGATTGGGAGATTGTCTAATTCACCTCTTGATTCAACCCATGATCTTATTCTTTCCTCATTGGTGATTACTACTTTTGATGCTAAGAACCCATCCAACCTTTTAGATGCAAAGTCTACCAATGTATAATTGTTCATCCATGTTCAAGGCACTAATGTTATTGGTTACACATCTATAACCCCTACCTACTCTATCTTGTGTATGAAGAAACTTGCTATAGAATCAATCCTTGTAGTTTCCCTCAAATCTTGGCCCTTTTGAGACTGAACTTCAAATCACCTCCAAGAAATAGCATGTCATGTTTCAAGAAATATTTTGATAATAAATCCTCCCATCGGTGGACTCTATCCTCATATGATCCATATATGTTGATCATGAAGTAATCTTTCCCTAACTCCAAAGAGAATAGTTCATCTCCTATCCCTGAAAAACAAAATAAAGTTTATGATTCGGAAATATCTATTTTCCATCCCAATATCAAATCTATAGAGCTCCCCTTGGCATCAATATATAAGTATTCCGAGACTTCCATGACTGAGGAAATGTCCCCTAACAATTTCCTTTCATTCCACATCAACTCTTGAATCAATAAAATGTCAAGTTTGTGAATTTTTACCAGACAGAATATGGAAATCGTTTTTTGGGCACTCCCTAGCCCCCTAATGTAAAGAGATAGCACAATCATGATTTAACCCTTACTAGGACATGCCCTTCTCTAAGGACCTTGACTATAGTTTTTTTTTTCCTCATATGGATCTCTCTCAGTGCTCTTTCTTGAGTATGGATAAGTAATGATTTTCTTCCCAAGTTGTTGTTATTTCCTTCTCTTCTTATATCAAAGCTAATGCCACCCTCTATTTCATCCTCCTCCAATTATGCTTACCATATCCTAGGTCTGAGATGATACTCATGTTTCCCAAGACTCAAATAGACCTCCTCTAATGATGTAATGTAAGGATAGGTAGAATAGGGAGCCTTCATAGTGTTTAGGACTAAGGGGCTTGTATAGATGTTCTAATTTTTTTTTTAATCCTCTAGAAGGTATAACTATTCAAGACTTTTTTTGGATATATTTTTACCCCCTCCTTTGGATATATATCTAGATGCTAGAGAATAAATATCCTCTAACATTGAACATTGATCTTGAGGAAACTTCAAAGGGTTACTCACTTTTAAAATATATCAATGTAAGGAAGAAAAAATAGGATTTGAGAAGACCTTGTGAGTGACCTACATCTTCCTTCATTACATCCTTCCCTAGACTCACATTTGCAAGCATTGGATCTATTGCAACACCTTAAAAGAAAGCCTTCGGTAAATCCTCCCCCCAAGTGTTTCTTTAATGTGTTTTCTCAAAAAGAATAACTTTATGACCAAGCTCATTTCCTCACTCTTTATAACCTTATTTTTTACTCAATCCCTCAACTTTTGGCAAGTCCTTTCACTCTGTGAGATTTCCTTGAATATTGTTTTGTCCACCAAAGTGATTGATGGCAATGTCGATTTTTTCCTCCACAAACCTTTGGATAACTTATTAGAATATATTCCTCTACAACATGTCCATAGACATGGCATTGAGAAAATTTAAATGGAACCATTAAATAATCTATTGGTTGAGTACACTTCCATCAATGTGGTGTGCCCTCATACCCCACTGCTCGGGTACCTCAAAATTCGCCATCTTGGGAAAATTTTGAATTTCTAATATCATTGATAATTCAAGAACCATGATACACACACATGCAATAATCAAGAAACAAACTAAACTATAAAGAAAATGATTAGCATGCCATGCACAACATTAACAACAAACATTCACATTATAAACACATCTCAAAGATAATTAATACACAACAGAATATAAATTACAGAGAAAACACAAAGAGAACTTATCTTTAAATAACCATTCACCAATTGGTTGCAGATGTCATACATTCCACGCATCCTTAGGCTCTATTTCACATAAACTCTCTACAACATTCCACCCCCGATCTGAGGCTATGAATCCGCAAGGACGAGTCCTAGGTTGACTCTAAGTTTCACACCAGTTAGCTATCAATCTCTCACAATTTTCTCAACCACACAACAATCCTAGTTTACCAGCTCTCTTTCCCCTTCAGACTGCACAACCCACAGAAATGAACCCCCTTGTCTGCAATGTAGTCCCTCAATTTGTTCCACTAGTTTCCAAGGCTCTAGTGTTACTAGTCAACAAATATAAATGATGTAAACTCCAAGGATTCTCAATTGTGGAGAATTCTTTCACTGCTATCAAAAATTCTCATGCACACATGCATCAATTCCTTGCATGAATAATCAACATTTACCTACAGCCAACAATCCATGGCTCTCTACCACCAACAATTTGTTCCCATGCCCAAAACTAAGAAAAAGAGAGAGCAAGAATGAAGGGAGAACGAATAACAATATTTGAGAAACAATGAATGGTGATGTTATGATCCAACGCCTTAAAAATGATAAAAATTCAATGATCACAATTCACTTCAAGGGGGGGACCTCCCATTACAATATATCCAATTGAGAATTTAATATGAAATGAGATAATATGATCCTAAGACTAGGTATTCTTGCTATTTATATAGGAGACAAAGGGTACAATTATAATGAAAGGGTGTGATGAAGGGTTCTAGCCGACATACAATATAACACTACAAATGTAATAATTCAATATATAGGACTTAATAAGGGGTTTTATATGGAACATGGGGATTTGTATGGGGCTTTGTCTAGGGATTAGCATGTCCCTCCCCTTAAAACAAGTGTTGTCCTCAACAATTGAAAACCATGAGTGTGTCTGCATGAAGAAATTAACTTCCCATGTCACCTCTTCCACTGGTAGGTTCTTCCATTTGATGGGGTAATCAGTAATTGCTCAATTTCACAACTTTGTAATCCTTATTTCAAGGATTGTTTCTATTTCTAGTATGATTTTCACTTCTCCATCAATCTTTGATAAAATAGTTTGAACTAGGATCTTGTCACTAAATATCTTATTTAAGCAAGAAACATGGAAGATTGGATGTACACTTCCTAGACGCAAATGAATAGCATGTGCATGATCTTGAGTAGGTTGAATACCCTTAGGAATCTCTCCAAATACCTTGGAATGATTGTTGATAACTTTTTAGATATCCATTAGAGCAAAGGCTATAGATGTTTGAACATCTAGTGAGAATAATTATGCAATTACACCATGGTGTCCCTTTTTGAGTAATTTTGTCATGTTGTTAGAGATTATCACTTTAGAGGGTTTCCCCTGGATACCTCTAAGCTCAGTTTCCTTTCCTTCTGAGGAAAATCTCATGAAAATATCTTGAAAATTAAGGGTCATTGTTCCCAATGATTGTAACCATTGGACCCCTAATACAACATTAGCACCACCCATTTTGATGGCAATCGTGGGACTATCCAATAAATACTCCACCATATTGAGCATAATACTATGGTACTTCCTAGAACAATTTATGGTACCTCCATTTGCGATCATTACTTGAAACTATGGTGATGGATATACAAAGCAATTGAAATCTTTTGTTAATTTGTAATTGATGAAGTTATGGGTACTACCATAATCAATCAACACTATTACCTTTTTTATTTTTGATATATCCTTCTATCTTGAGGGTTTGTGGAGTATTGATGTCGGCCAATGCATGACAAAATATCGTTGGAGTAGTCTCTTCTAGCTCTAAATCTTGTGATGGTTCCAATTCTTGATTGTCTACCTCTTCATTATCTATGTAGGATACTTTCTTCTCACTGCATTTATGCCCCTTATAATATGTGTTGTCACAACTGAAACATAGTCCCTTTCCTCTTCTTTCATCCATTTGATGAGGTTTCAACTTTGTTGGTTTAGGTATGCTTTTCTTATGAACCCCAAAACTATATGCACTTCATCTGTAGTGCATGTGTATACTCCAATGGTATACTTGTGTGTAGCCTTATTTTTGGCTTGAATATGATGAGCAAATTGCATGGCTTCCATAATATTTGTAGGATATCTTAAGAAAAGGTCATGTTTAATATCTTCTTTTAATCCACCCGTGTAAGCTTCCAACAAATTTTCATCACTTATGTCATCCACCCTTGTGGCCAATACCTGAAATTATGAATTATAATCTTCAATATCACCTAAGTGCTTGATTCTTATCAATTGACTGAAGTAGTCTCATTCCCACACTTTCCCATATTGTGCTTCTAAGTCTCTTGTAAATAAACCCCAAGTACAATGATAAAGAGGGGGCTTCCTTTTAACTACCCATTGATACCATTGATATCGTTTTATCTCAACGTTCAAGGTTGTTATGTGAATCCTTTTCTTATCATGCATCCATAATATTATGCAATTCAAAATATTTCTCTATTTGGTTCACCTAGGTAAAGTCCTCTACTCCATAAAAGTTATTTAATTCAATCTTGGGAAAGTTGAATTTAGGACCCCCGCCATAATTAACTCCGTTATTAGAGTTAAATCCACTTGAAAATTGTTTATTATCAGTAGGTTGTTCAACATGAATACTACCTTTTTTTCATGAGTTCCTTGCATTTTGATATATCCTTTAGGGAGTCTGTCATATAGAGAATGAAAGATCATGGAAGACAAGGAATTTTTCAATTCCTTAATGTATTTTAGTATCTCTTCTTTATTTTCATCCATCTTCTTATCCATCTTATTTTCCATTCATCC
>JASDQU010348316.1:0-11356 GCA_032191745.1 Picea mariana
TTCACAACCGTAGAGAATCACCAGAATCACTAGAAGCCCAAAAAGAGTTAGAGTGGTTTTCCAGTCCCACAGCTCTGCCTCTCTACACCTGTTTTGAAAAGCATAAAATGGTTTCCAACCCCCTAAAGTTCTTTTCTTTCTACAACCATCCCAAGTTAAATTTTTGTTGAAGTCAATTTCGAGGTATTTGTAGTCTACAACTTCTTCCAGAATGTTGCCTTCAAAGTAGAACTTATGCTGGTTAAGCTTTCTTTTGTTAAATAAAACCACTACTTTCGTTTCACTAATATTGACTTGCATCCCCATCCTTCTACAAAAATGCTCAAGGGAACATAAGTGCTCTTGCAAACCAAGAGTTGATTTAGAAATCAATATAAGGTCATCTGCATACAAAATAAGCCTTATAACAAACTTGCCCGAATGGATACTGTCACCCCCTTGCGAATTTAGACACTCTTCAAGCTTGTCAATATATAACCCAAAAAGGGTAGGAGACAGTGGGCAACCTTGCTTGACCCTAATATCACTTCTAAAACTTTCAAAAATGCATGTTGAAGTTCTAATTTTGACTTTCACCTCTTCATACATCCTATGCATAGTTGCTCTCAAATGCCTGGGAACCCCGAGTTCCTCCATTCTGCTCCAAAGCTTATCTTTAGGAACCGTGTCAAAGGTTTTTCTGAAATCAACAAAGCAACAAAAAACTTCTTCATTTTTTTCCCAAGCTTTTTCAATGATGTGCCTTAAAGTTATGCAACGATCAACTGTGGAATGTTTAGGTCTAAAACCTACTTGCCCTTTAGCACGTTTATCTCTTTCTTCTGCCCACTTGCTAATTTTCTTTTCTAACATGCTTCCAAATAACTTTGCAAACAAGGGGTTTATCATTATGGTTCTATAATTGAAGGGATTATTGACGTCACCACTCTTGAAAAGAGGTATTTCCATACTAGTTGTCCAATCTGTGGAGAACCCCTGTTGTATGATGTTGTTGAAAATTTTTGTGATGTGAGGTGAAAGAATTTTTAAGCCCCACTTTGTATAATACAATGAACTTATTCTTGATGTTGAGTGATTGACATTGCTTAGGGCCTTTGTTATTGGTGTTTGTTTTCATCTTCAATAATAAAACAAATTAAAGGATTTTCGTTGGTAAGTTTTGCATTTTTTTTCAAAGTAAAGTAATAATTGACAAGGGCACCAACAAAGTTCATTACAATGTTCTATAAAAGGAAGAAAGTTTGAAATTTTATATAACTCACAAACAACTTGCCAAAGCAAATACTCATCCAATTTCAATAAATATAGAATACACGATGATTTACCTTGCACCTCAAAGGTGGATTTTTACAGTTTTTGTTTCTAGGTAGTCTCCAGGTAGAACTCATAGTAAATGAGAAAATGTTAGAATCAGCCGTTGGAAATTACTTCTGAAAGCTATAGTACATCTATTGAGAGCCAATGTAGACAAAAAAGACTACAATAACAAAGTATGAAGAAGCCAGTGAACATTATTTTTCAGAATAAGGACCCGAGATTAATTAGTCAACTTACCATTCTTGTACGCCACAACACCATAAGCATGAGAGACCATGTTATTGAGATTGAGTCCCACATGTTTATCATTGATATCCACGAATTCAAAGCCCTGGATTGTATCAAATTAGATTGCAAACAATTGGTTGAAGCCTTTGCCATTGTTGTGTACACCATTGCCTCATAGAGTAAGGGTGTTTCATCAATCTGGTAATGAAAACTCACTAGGATGCTATTATTTATTATTGATTACCAATGATGAAATTGGGATATATATTGGGTTGCTACTACTTAATAGGGAGAACCAAAGTTGAAATTGGGATGAAATATGTAGAGTACAAAATTGTTCCAAAGGAGAGCCCTATTTATCACAGATATGAGAGGAATGATCTTGTCTTGGACTCCATCAACAGTGAGGGATGGTGTGAGACGAAGAAAAGGGCCTAGGGATATGAGTAAAAGGAGAGTCGGTAGATGAAGCGGAAATATTGAATTTGAATCAAAATGAACACTAAGAAGTCTATGCTGCAAACAAGTAGCATCCATATGATAAATTTATATTGTTCGAGCCATATTTTCTTCTTAAATTGATCAGCAATTTCATTAGTTATTCACCTATAAATACCGTTTTTTATACGAATTAAAATCAAGTTCATGTTTTTAATTGGCATTGCAATAATGGTACCCTTGAGTGTGGTAAAATGGCTCTTGCCCTTTGCCTTGACTACTACTATAAGTCTCACTACATCCTTTAGTTTTCGAAATGATTTGCTATTCAATCCCATAAAATCATTCCCTCCATTAACCTTCCCTGAAATCATTTTCTCCATAACCATTACACATTGTATGGTGCTCAAATACCATGTTGATAAAATAGGTAGGGTGCAAAAAAAGATAGAATGTTGGAAGAGACCAATGATCAATTTTGAAGGGTTGCTCTTAATTTCAAGTTGAAGGGTATATATTAATTCAACCCTTCCATGAGGAAAAGTTGAAAAAATAATTTGTACTCCAATTGACAAGAGTAAATTAGGTACACACTTCAAAAAAATATTCTAAATAAAATATTACTCTTACAATGATTTAAAATGTAAAAATATAATGAAGAACCAAATAGGTAAGTTGAAATTTCAGTAAAAAATAATAATAAGCATACTTTGTACCTCAGATGGGGTGATAGGGACATCTCAGACAGACACGTGAGCCCCTTCGAGATATGAGTCGATGGTTAACATGGTTGACGTCATGCTAAACAAACCCGCATGAACATATAACCTTGATTATGAAAGCTAATGTGGGTATGTGTGACAACTCTCGGTGGATTCAGGACTATTCATTTTCCTTGATCATCCTATACCTCGACGTTGTTATGGAAATGACTACACTTAATGGCAATCATTCATGTGCGAGGGACGCCAACTTCATTATGCATTATCCTTTGGGAGAGAGGCATTATCATCTAACACAAATTATGAATCTAAGTGGGAGAGAATTCTTGTTGTTATTTTATAATGGGAAAGCAGAGCAAGCCAACTCTCTTCCCTACAGTGGCTCGGCTCTCATCTATATCTTGCATACTCCTAATCTTGTGCTTCAGTTCATGAATATGTTTCCAACCCGAGGCTACAGGCAGGGTCGTCGCCGCCCCCCAAAACCCTCTTCCTCCAACAATATTAGCCCAGAGCCTCCCAACTTAAGAGTCATGCTTTCGACCCAGGAAGTTGCCAGAGAGTTCAAACAGGAAACCCCCCCATATTTAGGAGGAACTAGAGATGGTGGAGGCAATTGTCTGTCAAGAGCAGGCTTCTCTCCATGACTGGGATGTGGATGCAAAGATAGGTGATTATGTACTAGAATCGGGGGCTTCTAGAGCAAGGGATACAAAATATCTTAGAATTGTTGATCTATATTGGTACATTAAAACGTTCTTGGGAAAAATTCTATTAGATAGTGACGATGATCGTAAGGCAATGCAGGAACAACTGCACGAGATGCAACACTAAATCCAAGAAATTAGAGCTTGCCTAGATGCTCATGACTGCCTCACCGCCACCCAACAAGGAGTTTCTTCTCAGCATCAGGACTAGGAGCTCCAAGAGGGGGAAAGTGTCCTCTCTCCCACTTAGTTTTCTTGAATGCTTTATATTTTTGGATTTCTAGAAAGCTCTTTCTGTAGCCTAGGAGAAGCAAGTATCAAGATAGATAAAACTCTAGTCTCCTTTCATAGTTATGCAAGTCTATTTTTATTAAAGAACTTGGTGCAAACAATTTGTACGAATAGTCTTTTACACTGCTATTGGTTTGGTTTCCCTAGCGGCAGGCCAACAACTAATTGGTTTTTGGACATATCTTCTCTCCTTAATATATAAAATAGTTTTCTTTGTGTGCTAAAAAAAATAAATAATAAACATACTTTGTAATTTCAAATATGGCTTTTTATTGAGCTACATATACATTAATAATAATAAAAATTCATAACCACTAAGCTATGTTTTCAGGAAGAATTGCAAAGTGTTAAAAATGACAATATACAAATTTCTACGCAATCACAAAATCAAACATTTTTGTGAACACCTATATAAGAGAGGATGCAATCTATGTATCCATATGATGCATGAGTAGTGCATCTTATATTTTAATATTGAGCATACCTCAATCTTGCTTAACCATGGGAGTCATGTTCATTTTAAATCTAATTAGAAAAGAAGAAATTGTAATAGATCTTGAGGCCTTTGTTGAAGAGTGATAATTCTATCAAAATATTGTTAAAGCAATGAAAAGACTCTATTTGCACTATAAGCCTCTAGGAACATGACAATCTAGCATCACTATGTCCATTGCTTATTATTTAGGTTAAGATGATTATGATTTGGAGCTTCCCAAGATCAATCAAAACACAAAAGTGCTGGAAAATTACTCATCAAGCCCACCAAGTATGTTATTTTTATTGAGGATATTGATTGTTCACTTTATCTATTAAACCATGCAAAGATGCATGAAAGAGTGGGATGCTAGAGCACAATCCCTAACATCATGTTACCTTCTCACTAGCTTTCTTAAGAATCTCACCCAACTTCAAAAATGTTGTTTCAAGCATTAATGCTACAAAGGATACATCTCCTTGATCTTGGACTTTGGACGATGTAGGGAGAAAGAGCTATGGGTAATTCTCAAAAAATTTGAAAAGGATCGCCACATTGATGTCAATTTTGCTAGAAACAAGACAAAGAAAGTGAAAGAGTGTGATAGATAAAAATACATGGAGTTAGAAAAGGGGAATGATCATTTTGGAGAACAAAGGAGTGAGGATTTGACGATCTTGTAAATTGAATGAACAAAATCACAATTCTCATTGTCGTAATCCAATTTTAGGTTTTGCGATGTTGACAATGTCCATTTTGTGCAAGTTTATATCCAAACTTAATAAAAAACATACAAGTTAGAATGTTTCACCATGGTGAATAAAGTTTATAATCTCAAACATAATCATTAAATAGTTTTATGTGAAACAAATAAAAACTATGCATTATCTTTATGATGAGCTTGACCCAACTTGTACAAAGTTGGTGGATTGTTGAGAGATTTACATTCAATTCTTAGTTATGTGTTTTTTTTTCCATAGGAAAAAAACGTAAATTTTATTTCATGAAGAAAGAAAATTTGCATTCTATATCATGCATGAGCATGCATGCATTTAGTCTATTATGCCTCCCCTATCAAAAAGGGCCTATCCATAATAATGTTTCTAGAAAAGAGCACGACTGACTCTGGTTTCCAAAATAAGCAAAGCTAAGCGCTGAGTGTTTAACGCAGCCTCATCAAAGAGGACAATTCATAGATCTCTAGCATACACCTGCCAAAAAGTTTGTTTTTGAAGTTGAGGACACCCTCATTTAGTGAACCTGTAAGTTTATGAATTCAAAAATAACCATTTGTTTTTTTGGACAAAGTGAACTACTAACTAATGACCCAACTCATATTACCGAGCATTAATAGATACCGGAAAAAGAAACACAAGTCCAAACTGTGAATCATATACATAGCTTATCAAAAGAGAATAATCATAAGTGTGGAGCATGGCCTCCAAAATCCACTATGTCTATAAAAGGCATGTGATAATATTCAAACTGTGAACCATCTCTAAATTTTGTTACATGCCATTGCCCGAAAACTAGGAGAGTACCTTCCTTAAAGAGCTTGTCTATTACACTATTTATTTCCCTGTAAACATGACGAATAGAGAAAGTTCTATAAGTAGCTAGGATAATAAACACTTAATCCAACAGAGGGATAAGCCTAATATTATGAAACTTTTGATATTTTTTGATCTGATTTATAACCATCATCGAGTCACCAAAAAATTGAAGATTGGATACCCCTTTTCCCTCAGCAAAATTTAAGAGCAGTTTTAATGCCATTAGTTCAACAAAACTATTTGACCCTGGTCCTAGACCCATTTTTATTTTGAAATAGTGAGAATCTGAGAAATACAAGACAATGCCTCCACCAAATAATTGTCCATCGTTTTGTGAAGCTCCATCAAAATAATCCCATGGGCGAGAGTGATCCATTGTTTCTTCCTCCACTTGCCTGACTGATGGGGAAACTTTCCCTTGCGGGAAGTGTGAGAGGACGTTGAGGCTTTGAGCGACTATATGTTCAGGAATGAAAGATTTATTAGAGAAAATGGTTGAGTTCCTGACCAACCACACTCTCCAATTTATTAACAATGGGAGAGCTTTTATATTATAATTTTGGGGGTCATATAGCCATGTTCCCTAGGCCTCTTCAATGTTTTGTCCTTGCCAAAAACAGTCTTGACTAAGAGTTCTTGAACATTCAGTCCATATATGAAGTACAAAAGGACAAAAGAGGAAAAGGTGTGAGATTGATTCCTCATCAGACTTGTAGAGTGGACACCAACACAGACCTTCCAACCCTCTGTGCTTCACTCTGTCCCATGTTGGCACCTTGTTTCTAATCAGGCACGATAAGAAAAGTCGGGATTTTAAAGGGCATTTTATTTTCCATACCCCTTTCCACCACCAAGAGGGTTCATGATGATTAAGGTCAATATTTAATTGAGTGTAGCCTGCTTTTGGCGTATAGATTCCATGCAGGTTATGGTGCCATACTAGTTCATCCTCCTTATCAGTAATACAAATGTGCCCTATTTTGAGGGCTCTGATGTAGCCATCCCATGCTTCTGTGAATTCCTCTCCTAGCCCCAATTATAAGGCATCCATCCACTCTTGGCCCCGCACAGATGTTCTATGCAATTCAATGATATGAAAAAGGTGGAAGAGACCCAGGTCTTGGAGAATTTCAATTAATGGCTGGGGGAGAAGATGACTTCTGCCATTTCCTAACCATGGATCCTATCATATTCTGAATTTTGTGCCATTTCCTACTTGCCAGGCCAATCCTTCCCCCACCATTAGGAAGGAATTTACAAGATCTTTCCATATTATAGTGCAGTTTAAAGTCTCCTTATGGGTTTTCTAATCCATTCTTCCACCGAGTCTGGGCAAACACATTTATGGGAAACCACATTTTTCCATAGGCTTTCTGTGGTGATCAGTCTCCATCCCACTTTGGCTTCCAGGGATTTTGAGAAGAGATGGATATTTTTCAGGCCCCAACTCCCCAATACCTTTGGGGTTGCTAGGGTGTCCCATTTAATCCACGTCATAACAAAGTGATCCTTCTTGCCTGCCCATAAGAATCAAAATTAGATTCACCAAAGTTTCTCCAATACTCCTTTTGGAACCCATGCTAAAGAGATCCAGTACACTGAGATAAATTCCAATACTGACTTTACTAGTATCATTATCCCTGCTCTAGATATCCAACGGAAGCACCATGAATTTAATCTCTTTTCTAACTTGGAAACTAACCAAGTCCACTCCTCTTTTTTGTAATTGTTGGGCTTTAGGTGGAAGCCTAGATACTTCAAACCTTCATCAAAAGGTAGAATCCCAAAAGGAAAAATCCTCTTGTAGACACCTAACTCCTCTTCATCCATAAGGTGTGTGAACATAGTGGATTTTTTACCGTTTATCTGTATTCCCTTAGCCCGACCAAAAAGATCTAGAATTGTAATTAGTTTCTCCGCATCTCCCCTCATTCCATAGAAAAGATCAATACATCATCCACAAAGAGAAGGTGAGAAATCCTTAAAGTAGGAGAGATTGAGATGCCTTCGAATTCAACTCTGGATTTTGCATCACCGATGGCCCTACTGAGTCCTTTCGTTACTAGCAGGAAGAGTAGAGGGGACAAGGGACATCCTTGCCCGAGGCCTCGTTTTTCTAAAAAGAAAGACGAGGCAGCTCCATTTACAAGAACAATGAAGGATATTGTTGATATACAATTCATGACCTAGTTTATGAAGGGGAGTTCGAATCCCAAATCAGTTAGAAGCATCCTCAAGTATAACCAACTAACTCTATCATAGGCTTTTGAGAGGTCAATCTTGATTACTACCCCTTTTTCTTCCGAGATTTTATACTATGTAAGGCCACTTGAGCCACTCTAATGGCCTCATGAATCATCTACCTTCCAAAAATCCAAATTGTTCCTGCGTAATTGATTTAGAAAGGAAAAGTTTTAGTCTTCTACTAATAATTTTTTATATCACCTTGTAGATACAATTGCAGAAGGAGATAGGTTTGAAATCTTCCATGGTCTATGCATCATCCTTTTTGGGAATGACAGCAATGAAAGTGGCATTTAAAGGATCATGGATGTAGCCATTAATTATGGATTCCTCCACTCCCTTGAGAATTTCCTCCCCGATAAGATCAAAGAGTCCCACAAATAATTCCATTGACCACCCATCCGAACCAGGACTCTTTTATTTCTAGAAACTATGGAGAACCTCTTTGAGCTCCTCTTTCGTGACTTCTTCCATAAGTACCCTATTAAATTATTCTTCTATAAACCTTGGGAATAGAAGGGCCAACCACACAATAACATATAATGTGACTCTCCCTTTAGCTTTGAATAAGTTTTTGAAATGGTGAGTGCACAATTGCGCCAACTCATCGAAAGAGGAGTGCCTTCTTCCAGTGGAGTCCTAAAGATTCCAAATGGTATTTTCCATCTTCCTCCCCTTTGCATAAGCCTGAAAAAAAATTGTATTATCATCCCCACTTTGTAACCATAAAGTTCTTCTCTTCAACCTCCACTCAACTTATTTTTATTCCAAGAGTCAGCTTCTCTTCTTTTTCTAGTGCTATTAAAGCCTCTTTTGTTTCAGCAGATGCATAACCTCCATCCTCCAAATCATAAATAGATTGTAGCGTTGCTTCAATATTACTAAGCTCATCTTCATCCAACTGTTTCTTCTTTCTTGCCCATTCAATAATGGTCTTTTTTAGATTTTTTAGATTTCGAACAAACTGAATCACCACCTGCTCTTCCTGTACTAAAGGAGTCCAAATATCCTTTGCTAGGGACATGAATTCCTCTTCCTTTAGCCAAGCATAATTGAATTTGAAAGGACTGGTTGGTTTCTTTAATCTTCCTGCTACTTCCAGGTAGATTGGGTGGTGATCTGATTCGCCTATAGATCCCACCCATTGTCTGAAAAAGAGAGGGGATTCCACTAGATTTGTTGACAGGAGTAAACGATCTGACCTTTTGGAAATGTAATCTTCCCCTAACCTCTTGTTTCTCCATGTTGGGCATAGCTTTGTGGCATAAATGTCTAATAATCCCACTTCCCCATATTTATGGCTGGAGTAATCTGAGTGAGCTCTTTGTTCCCATGATTCGCCTACTCCCAAAGAGAAATTTAGGTCTCCTCCTAGGATGTGATTCTCTTTTTTCATGAAGGACTTACCTAGCAAGTTATCCCATAATTGTGCTCGTGTGTGGGATCATATACATTTAGAATCATGAAGCATCTACCCGGATCCTCCACACAGAAAAAGATACCAATTGATGAATCAAAACCCCAAGAATTTTCTAGTTTGATAGATTTAGATCTCCATCCCATGGCCAATCCCCCGGGTCGGCCCTTTGCATCCAATCCTAAGAAATTCCATCCTTTGAATAATTTCTCCAAGAGGGAAACTACCAAAAGTGCATCACCCAAAGTCTCCTAAAGCATCAAAATGTTTGGCTGAGTTGACTCCACCAGCATTTGGAGGGCAATTTTCTTTGATGGGCTCGCCACACCCCTACAGTTGAAAGAAAGCACTTACATTTTGCAACCCCCTCTGAGATTTGCACTTCTCTAAGGGCCCTAGTAATAGAAATTTGATGACCAACTTCCATATCCATGGCCGCCCTAGTTTGAACTTTAGAAAGATAGGAACTTCTCCTCCTCCCTTTTCCACTAGAAAAAGGCACATGATTCTTATCGAGTCCATCCAATTTATGATTTACCTCCCCAAAAAACATGATATGTCTGTTTCTCAGTTGGTAAAGCATTATATCTTCCTCAGATACTTTTTGATCTAGGTGGATATCGATGGCCACCCACCTATTCCACTAGCTCGAAAAACATTTTTCCACCTTGGCAGTTTTTCAATAGTTTTTCGGGTCCCAAACTTATGAGGTTGTTTTGAGGCCCTAAATGACGTTTTTTGGGGATTTGGGGCCCAAGTGATTATCTAAGGCACTAAAATGGGCAAGTTGAAAGTTGTTCTTCTCGGTTAGACCTTTCCAACGGTGTATCGAGCGCCCCAAACGGAGATCGTATGCAAAATTAACGCCCCGGGGAAGTTGACATATCAACTACCGCCATCAGGGCCCGCAAACCTTTTGGATTTCATCTTTCGGGGTTAGGGTTTTGGACTTTCCTTATATTAAAAATGCCTTTAGAGCCTCATTGTAACAATCATCTTCTTGTGAATGAGAGTATCCATCACATTGTAACGTCCTCCTCGTTACGACAACCATTCTAATAACAGGTGCAAATTTTTTTTCTTGTGTACGGTGTGTGCGCGCGTGTAGAAGTAACAACACACCTGACTCTACGTCGCCACTCGACGACCAACAAGACGCAACCACGATGTTGAGCACAAGAAGACTAAAGGCACACAATGAGTAGCTGCAACAATATACGACCATAGGCATAAGGCACACCACACAAACATTAAGACATACTGGGGGTGCACAATAAGAACACAGAGGGAAGAGTCCATGGTGTTAGGGTTACTATTTCTGCACCGGAAAGCAGGGCGTTTAGTCTTATGTCTTCTCGAAAGAAGATTAGACAGGCTCCTGGCCGACTGCTCAGGCAGAAACTAGTAACCTGGCCTAGAACAAGACGCAAGCAAGACGAACACAACAAGACGACCCCGACATATCACAGTGACAACAGGCAATAAACACCCCTAGACATAAGGCGTACAACTAGCAGTTGTAAGCAGAAAACGACACCAGGTGTTAAGTACAGTACAGTCACAGAAGGAAGAATCCAACAGTAGAGTTTACTATTTCTACACAGAAAAGCAGGGCTTTTAGTTTTATGTCTTCTCGAAAAAATATTAGACAGGCTCCTGGCCAACTGCTCAGGCAGAAACTAATAAATCTTGTAGGGAGTCGCAGTAGTGGTGACTGTGCCTTTAAACAGCCCGAGACTACTGATACGGCTCAGAGTGTGTCGCAAGAGTGGAAATTGTACCTTTAAACAGCCCGAGACTCTTGATACGGCACTGGATTCCTTCCACCGGAAATACACACAGACATATATACTAAGCTACAAGAGGTGTCTATATCCCGCCCGACACAACCGACCAAGCAACCAACGGAATACTATCAAGTACAACATAAACAAGAAGAACAAATACGTCCCTCACGGAAGGCG
>JASDQU010348325.1:0-12308 GCA_032191745.1 Picea mariana
TTGGAAAAATTCGGAGATGGTAAAACTCCGGAAGTCTTAGTCATGTACCTTTCAAGCTTAAAAATGAACCCGAAAGAAAAAGTTAAATATTTTAACCAAATATTCTTAACACTTAGAAACCAAATCCCTGCAGACTCTATGCCTGCTGAGAGTCTTATAATAGCTTACTACACTAAAGCTTTGCATCAAAGAATAGCTATTTGGGTTAAACAATCTAAAAAGGCCACGTTGTTAGAAGCCTTCGAAGAGGCTAGTCAGATTGAAAAAGATATACTTAGTCTTAAGGACTCTTCTAGCAACGAAACTGAAACTAGTTCTTCTTCCAAAAAGAAGATTGAAATTCTCCCCAGACCTACTGAAAGCAAAACACAACCTAAAAAATCTGATTTGGAAAATTTAACTAAAGTTGTTCAAAAACTGTCTAATCAAGTTATAGACTTGAAAAGGTTGACTGAAGAAGCTTCCTCGAGTAAAGGACCCTACAAACCTCCTTTCCGAAAGCCCTTTCCTACCAACCGACCTAATCCAACCACCGAAGGCCTTAATATAGAAAGTTTGCAATGTGATCTTCAAACAATTCTAGAAGCCCAAGATAACTTGATGCCCCCTGATATCCCTCAGGAGGAAGCAGAACTAGAGACAGTTCCAGAAGAAGAGTCTTCTCCAAACATTTTTGTACACTTCTCGGATAGCATCTTTCAAGCTAACTTCGAGACTGTTCACCCTTATAACACTAGGAGCAAGACCAAAAACAAGCCTTCCACCAAGAACACTACAACTTCACCTCCAAAGCCATCTAAATCAGAAGAGACTAAACAGAGCAATGTCAGCCCCAACTTAGATTATGATGTTGTTGAAGATCTTAAAAAATTAAGGGCAAACATTTCTATTTATGAGTTATTGAAGTTTCCATTTTTGATACAGAAGATGTTGCAAAATATTTCAGAGAACGGCAAGAATGGTAATTCAAATGGTAACAAGGTTGTGCAAAGCAAAGTTCCGCAGAAGACTTCCACTAAAAATAATCCTGATCCTCAAGATAAAGGAAGCCTTCCTGTAGTCCCTGTAAATAATAATGTAAATAATGTAAATAATAATGCAGATAAAGTAGCCTTAGAAATTGCGAGTAAAAAGCCACAAGATACTACTCTTAGTACTCGCAAAAATGTACCTCCTTTTCTTTTAACTTTCGAAATTTTCAACAGAAATGTGCATAATTGTATGGTTGACTCAGGAGCGTCATCCAATGTGATGCCTTGGTTGGTCTGTCAAAAGATTAACGCTGAAGTAGAACCATCTTCTTTAAAAATCATACAACTTGATCGAACAAATGTCAAAGTTATAGGCAAACTAAAGAATGTGTTAATTAGATTATCGTCCAACCCAAAGGTTCATCAAGTTATTGATATAATTGTGGTGGATATTCCAGAAGCGTATGGTCTGTTTTTGAGCAGGGACTGGTTGGAGCAGCTACATGGTTAATTTGCAATAGACTGGTCTCACTTATGGCTTCCAGAGAATGGTAAGCCTAACAAGATCAGAGTGAATCGTGAGCGCTACCTCAAGTTCATGGTTACAGATTTGAAGGATCCCAATGAACAATACACACCTCCTGCTGATTCACCTGAAGTGCAAGGGATGGACACCTTCTTTGGAAACTTCATGGCCGAGGTTTCACCTATCACCAATCTAGAACAACAGTCTGAGATCATGGCATATATGCAACCAATAAATTCTATGCAACAGTCCCATGTGCTCGATGGAAACCAAATTTGGTCTCTATATTTCAATGGTTCCAAGTCT
This sequence comes from Picea mariana, assembly GCA_032191745.1. NCBI lineage: Eukaryota > Viridiplantae > Streptophyta > Pinopsida > Pinales > Pinaceae > Picea > Picea mariana. The sequence goes on from JASDQU010348325.1 coordinate 1,804, forward strand.
AAAGAAGGAGTTGGTGCAGGCTGCATCATTATCGATCCAGCAGGTAACAAGACATTAATGGCTTGTAGACTAGAATTTGAATGTACTAACAATACTGCAGAATACGAGGCTTTACTGCAAGGTCTCAGAAAAGCTTTGGATATGAACATTCAAAACCTAGTTGTATTCGGCGACTCTGAAATAGTGGTTAGGCAGGTAAAAGACTCTATACACTGTCTTTCCCCGCATCTCAAAAATTATCAATATGAGGTATGGAGTTTAATGAATAAATTTTCTGCTTTTAATATAAATTCCATTCCTAGATTAAATAATGCTGAAGCAGATCTACTAGCTAATGTAGCCTCTAAACTTCTTCCTGCAGAAGGCTTGTCCCCAAACGCATTCTCCGTCGAGCTATTGTTTTGACCATCTGTTCCTGACAATATCACAAACTGGAGAGTATTTGACGATGATCAGCAAATCATTAAATTTCTGCACATGGAAGAAACCTTTCAAGGCACAGTGATAGATGAACGCATGCACGACGAAAATTTGCACGATTTTACGGTAATACCTGATCCGAAATCTCCTGAAGCTCTATCAGACATGGTAAATTTCATACCCAAATCCATAGTTAGATTAGAAAATTTTTATGATTTTGAAGATAAATTTAAAAAGATGGTCAATTGTAAAACCAATAGTTCCTCGTTGTCTTATGAAAAAGTCAATTTAGGAACAAGTGAAAATCCTCAGTGTATTAATCTAGGCTTGGGATGTTCTAGACAAAAAAAAGCTACTTTTGTTAAATTATTTAACGAATTTAAGGATGTCTTTGCATGGAAATACGATGATCTTAAAATGTTCGATCCTAATATCATACATCATGTCATCCCGATGAAGCCCCAAACCTTACCCTTCCAACAGAAACTGAGGAAAATGCACCCTAAACTTGAACCGACCGTTCAAAAAGAATTGAATAAACTCCTAAGTGCTAAAATAATCTTTCCTGTTAGACACACTCAATGGGTGTCCAACCTTGTCCGAGTTCGAAAGAAAAACAGGGAAATCCGACTTTGTGTCGATTTTCGAAACCTCAATAGAGCGTCCAACAAAGACAATTATCCCATCCCACCCATGGAACAGATCCTTCAACAGGTATCTGGTTCCGAGAGGCTATCTTTATTGGATGGTTTCTATGGATACAACCAAGTCCTGATGTCTCCGCCAGACCAACTAAAAACTACCTTCCGTACCCCGTGGGGCACTTATGCTTATCGCAAAATGCCCTTTGGATTGATTAATGCTGGTGCTACCTTTCAGAGAGCAATGGACATTTCTTTTCGAGGCTTAATCAATCACTCCATCGTAGTTTACTTAGATGATGTGACCATTTATTCTAAAAACAAAGACGATCATCTAGCTCACTTACGAGCCGTTCTGCTACGATGTCGTAAATACAACATCTCCTTGAACCCCAAAAAGTCCATCTTTGCAGTAGAATAGGGTAAACTACTAGGATTCATTATGTCTAGTGATGGAATGATTATTGACCCCGAGAGGACTCAAGTCATCACTAAACTCCCCCCTCCTACATCCGAGAAATCCATGCAGTCTTTCTTAGGCCAGATTAACTTCGTGAGAAGATTTGTCCCCAATTTCTCCGAAATGGTCAGGCCTCTACAGAACCTGATTAAGAAAGACACCCAATATCACTGGGGACCCACAGAAAACCAATCTTTTAATGTGATAAAGAAGGCTATAATAGATGCTCCGTCTCTCATGAGCCCTGACTTCTCTCAAGATTTTACACTCTATACTTTTGCCTCTGATCGTTCCTATGCCGCAGTCCTAACGCAGAAGAATTCTGAGAACAACGAAGTACCCATCGCCTTTATGAGCTCTGCTTTCAAAGGTGCTGAATTTAACTACCCAGTGGTCAATCGGAAAGCCTACACTATTTTCAAAGCAGTTAAGCATTTCCGGTCCTATCTTTTGAAGTCAAGGACGAAAGTCATTGTCCCCTACCCTACCGTAAGGAACTTGTCAATGCAAAAGGAGCTAGGAGAGAAGAGAGCCAACTGGGTCACCTCCTTGCAGGAGTATGACTTAGAAATCACCCCAGCTCAGATCGTGAGAGGCCAAGGGTTGTGTAAATTGGTTTTTGATTCGGAAACAGGACAACAAGAAGATAGTGGTACGTCAAACCTAGAAGAACGCGATCAAAGTTTAATTTGTTGTGCGCAAAACCTTGTTAGTCCCTGGTACAACGATATTAGATTTTGTCTTGAACATGGATCAGCACCCTGTCACCTTGACCCCGCCAAAAGAAGAACGTTGAGACTAAAGTATGCCTCCTTTCATCTAGTTAATGGTGTACTGTTTCATCAAAATTTTGATGGCGTACTGATGCGCTGTCTCNCAAGACAAAATCTAATATCGTTGTACCAGGGACTAACAAGGATATTAGATTTTGTCTTGAACATGGATCAGCACCCTGTCACCTTGACCCCGCCAAAAGAAGAACGTTGAGACTAAAGTATGCCTCCTTTCATCTAGTTAATGGTGTACTGTTTCATCAAAATTTTGATGGCGTACTGATGCGCTGTCTCAAGAAAGACGAAGTAGAAAAAGTCTTTCTCGAGTTGCATGCAGGAGAAGATGGTGGTCACTTCGGTGGCGACACCACTTCTCATAAGGTTTTAAGAGCCGGTTACTACTGGCCCATGATTTTTAGGGACGCCCATGCCTTGTGTCGTAAATGTATCATTTGTCAGAAAGCATCAGGGAGGTTGCACAAACCAGCCTTTCCCTTGCAACCCGTTTTAGTAGATTCTCCTTTCCAGCAATGGGGCCTTGATATCATAGGTCCTATTAACCCTCCATCCTCACAACAACACAAGTATATTGTGACAGCCACAGATTACTTTACTCGATGGTCTGAATCTGCTGCGCTAAGAACTGTTAACACCAGTTAGGTAATCGCTTTTCTAAACTCAAATATTATCACTCGTTTCGGTATCCCTGACTCTCTAGTATTTGATAATGCTTCATACTTTTCTTCTCTTGAGATGAGTGAGTTTGCTTTGGAGAAAGGAATAAAGCTGAAGTATTCTGCTAGTTATTACCCCCAGGGCAATGGATTAGTAGAATCAACCAACAAGAACATGATCAAAATTATCAAGAGAACCGTGGCTAAAAATCACAAGAACTGGCACAATGCACTGCTGAACGCACTGTGGGCTGATAGGGTAACACCTAAAGCCACTATAGGTAGCTCCCCCTTCTTTCTTGTTTATGGTAGAGAAGCAATTCTGCCACCTCACATTCTTCTTCCTTCACTTCATTTGTCGCAAAAAATCCAAGAAGAAGATTGTTCCCCCCTAGAAAGCCGAATTAACGCTTTGATGAAGTTGGAAGAAGTAAGAGCCCAAGCTAAGTGTAAGTTAGACCAACATCAACAATTAATTAAAAGTTGGTTTGATTCTAATTCTGCTTCTGATAGAAATTTTGAAGTAGGCGATCTCGTTTTGAAATGGGACAAACCACACGAAGGAAAGGGTGAGCACACCAAGTTTCAAAACTTATGGCTTGGGCCATTTCTAATTGCTGAAAAGTTGCGTCCTAGTTCCTTTTGATTGTAGAATCTTGAAGGGCAGCTTGACACCTATCCGGTGAATGGCCAAGCCTTGAAAAGATACTTTTCTTGATAACTACCCTTGTACATTATGTAAATATCTCATTTTTTTTGTTTGCATTTTCGTTTGCTTTCTATTTTGATTTTGATTTGAATTTATCAGTTTGTGTTTTTGGACATACACATACCTGTACACTGAGCCATTCAGACTAAGACGATAGAAAAATTTCTTCGCTGAAATAACTTCTGAAGCTTTGTACAAACATCAATGATATATCTCTGAAACTAATATCTATGTTGGAAAATTTTGTTGTTTGAAAGAAGTTTTCTGATTTCAATCCTTGAGAAAAGCTGGTCATGATCATCTATTATCTTCTTACGCTGTCCCTTTTCCGTAAAGGAATGACTCAAAAGATGTCTCCCTGTCATAGGAAGTTGTTTTGTAAATAAAACATCTCTGGAGCTAAATAAAGGACAATGTTAAAAGATTCTGATGAGATCTAAAATATGTTAAAATATCAAGACTTTTAGCGTCACCCCACTCAGATATCTACAAAAGAAAAACAAAATAAAATTATTAATAAGAGCTATGGGAAGTGCTTGTAAACCCGCCGGGATACTGAACAGGTCTACTAGCAGCGGGTAAATGCAAGCATGGCACCAAGACAACTTCGCTGGGGTACTGAATAGGCCTGCTGGCAGCGAAGCAATGTCGGGTACATGAAAATCTACAAAAATTATAAGAAACCTCTTTAATGTCCTTGATTCTGATCCAAAACTTCTTGACAGGATACAGATGTCAGAGTGGGTTAAACGGCAACCCTGTCGAGGCTATGGATGCCTGCTGGCAGTAGTGGCCATGCCAATAGTATTGGAGATTTTATCATTAATGTCGTGACTTGCTGATCTTAAGACTATTATTGGTTTTCGTCTTTTAAAACACTGCTGGGAAAAAAATGATTAATGATGTTGTTAGTACGATTTTCTGGTTGTTATTTTTGAGTTGAAATTTTCTTTGGTGTCCTAATCTAAATTTGTTTCTTTTGACAGAGATAACTACTTCTACTAGTGTGTCGCCATTGTTGGCAGCCAAATCACTTTTTTATGATCCTATAAGCTGCCTTCACCTCTGTCTTGAAAACATCAAGTCTTTCGTCGCATTTTTTTTAATTGACGACACTTTCATTTTTGCGACATTTGCAAATTTGTCTTCATTAAGTTTTCACGACTGTAAGCGTGAAAACTTCTCCTTTTGAGGTTACATTTTGATCACTATCTGAGTTGTCATGATATTTTTATTGATATTTCCTGCTACACTTACCTTTTGTTTATCGTTATGTGGCTGAAAAGACTTTTAAACTATGCTCATTGGACATTTTTATATTGATTGCATAACTTGATTTTATTAAGTTTGTGAGGCATTGAGCATATAGATTTATACTGTTTATGACTTGCCTAATCATTGATTCTATGAATTGCATAGGGGTTATGATTTATTTTGTTTATATATATATGATATGATCCTTATGTTAATCTCTTTATAACTTTTGGCTTGTCAACTATATGAATTCATTTGGCACATTGGTTAAACATTTATACAATGGCGCATGGCTAACATTTAGTGTTGGTTTTACGTTGAATGTCGATGGTTTTAAAACTATAGTTGATTTGGCGCGTTGGCATAACACTCACCATTTGATTCTTTGGTTGGCCAAACGATATGGTTTTTGAGATATGCTATGATGGTTTGAACAGATGTGTAAATTGACAGTTGTACTTTACCATAACTATCATGCATGGCAGTGAATGACTCCACCACCCTCGCATGCGTGCATTTATGCTTACCCCTTTTGGCTCGATTCATTGTTGTTGCTTCGGGTAGCTCTGTTACTGTGTGTTGATGAATTCGAAACCTTTCCTTACCATGCATTCAACTCCATGGCACCAGTCATGCGAGTTAAACCCAATGGCAAACAGGCCCTGTTGATGTTTGATAATGCCCGCCAAGATTTGGCAGACAATGGATGGCTTATCTTCGTGGAATGTTTCAAAGGTTTTAACCTTTGCGTGGCTCGACTGTTTGCCATGACCTTCGATGGATGTCGAGCCAAGGTTGGAGATATACAATTGGAAATTGATGAACAGTTTATCAGTCTTGCTATGGCTTTGCCTGCCACTAGACAACGATGGTCCAAGAATTGCAAAGTCGAGGAGGTCCCATGGACACTGCTCTTCCAGTCGCGCAAAATTACCTTCTGTGATAGAGGTATGCCATTAACTATGCTCAAACAATGTTGGTATGATTTATTGATGATAATCAAGCAGTTTGTGACATGCTAAGGTCAGTACGGGTTTGTGTTCTTACACCACCTGCGTTTGCTTATGGTTTTTATGGGATATCAGCTCAATATGCCCTATTATTTGCATCGAACCTTGTTTAAAATGTCAAAGAAGTACAAAAGACATCAGGCTGATAGTAGTCTTTTTCACTATGGGCTGGTTAAGCTTATCGTTGTCTATCATTTGAGTCTACATGGAGATTGTTGGAGCAATTTCATTGCTCGGAATGGTTTCGAGGATTCAAACCCTACACAGGTTGACCATACCCTTCTGCCTAAACCCTCTGCTGACCTTCCTATCGACTTACCCCACACTGTGACTAAGAGTGTTGAGACTGTTAACCCTATGAGCAAAAATCCCAAGGCAAACCTCACTCCAAACGCCAAAGGGAAAAAGAATGCATGTTTGATTTCATGAATGGCAAGAAATAAGCCAAAACCCCCTGTCGAACCAAACCCTATCGTGTTGAGTGAGGAATCTGATTCGGAAGTGGAGCGTTTCTTGGCTAGCGAATACCCCTATTTGCAAGGTTTGTGTGCCAAACCCTCGTATGACTTTGTGTCAAACCTGCTCCCCTGCCTACAGGATGACCCTAACTACCCAGGCATTAAGTTGCCTTGTGAAGCCCCCGCTCATTTATCCAAACCCTCTCCTGCTCTGTCTAAATCTACAGTGCCACCCTGTGATCAATGCAGTTCATGGTTAGAGCGATATTATCTTGATGTTTTGATTCTCCAATCAAGGATTCAATCTTTGGAGGACCAGATTACACTGCTTACCAGTCAAAAGCCCAAGCTACAAGCGACAGCCAAGAAACAAAAGACGACAGGCTCCATTTTGTTTAAAAATGTGGAATGAGCCACGGCTGTCGTGAATTCTAAGTTAGCATAATTGAGCAGCCTCGCCGTTACACATGTATGTTTTGATATCACTTGTTTATATAACGATTCGAATTCGGTTTTAAACAGCTCTATTCACATCATTGATTGGCTCTGTTACATTGTATGCATTCTATACATAGCTTTGCTTTGACTAAATGGAATTTCGTTTTTCCCAGTTTAGATTCTATTAGATTTTCATCGATTTGATTGATCTTAGTGAGGATTTGATTTGTTTGAGTGAGTTAAAATGGATGCTCTGCTATCAATTGAAGTCGTTTGTATCTATTCTAGACAGGAACTGTTTCTCATATTCAATTTTGAACACAATCACATTTCGATTCGATCTCGTTATAATGCATACATTATGATTGGTGACGATTTTGATGAGGTTAATTGTTACGATTTGTTGTGCCATATGACTTTCAAAGAACAGTATTTCAATTCGGATCGTTTCCAATGTGACTCTATTTCTTCGCGAACATTACTTTTTATTTTAAGCCTGTACAAACACGCCCAAATCATCAATAGATTTAATTCATAATGAGCATGCTAAAAACCCAGCCGGTTAATTCGCATTGGTTTACTGTTAGCTCGACCATATTATCAGTTGGATTCATATTTGCGATGGATACTATGTTTTAATTTGATTTGTAAAATGAGATTGGTTATATCCGGATTCACGATTTGTTTCTATGTTAAACTCGGTCGTGATTCATTTGAAATTAATGGTTTCGTTCAAAACCAATCGAGTTTATTTGCCCATTTTACAATGACCAATTATCACTTATGTTGATTCTATTATGATTGTGATCAAAGCCAAATCGATCTGGTTGCGATTTTATCTGAGTTAATTCTCGCACTTGTTTGAATTAATATACCTATGGCATGGATTGTTTGATGTCGTGACAACTATAATAATTTTAAAACGATTTTGTTTCGATCTGATCATATCTCTTGTTGTTAGAAAAACACAACGTTTGCCTGTGATTTGTTTTGTTACATTGCTTTCAAATTGGATATGAAACGATTTGCAAAACTATTTGGTTTTGATTCTGTCTACCCGATTATGATAACAATTGAAACAGAGTATGCATGTTCCTCTATTCGGTTATTGGATTTTGATCCTATTTGATTTCAAATGATATAACATTTTCAAATGAAATGATTCATTGTTGGTTGTTAATTCAATTTGATTTTATTAAAAAGATTTGATTCAATTTCAATTCTGATCCTGTAACTTTATTTAGACTAGCTACAGAATCAGATGATTCTGTAGCTAAGTCTGTGGAATTAAATTTTTATTGTTTTTATTAATCAAATATCTCTCTAACTTGTGATTTTTGGTCCATTTCAGGTGAATTCGAAATTGTATGGGATTTGATGGACAGTTTAGAGGATATTTGGATATTTTGATTTCATTTTAGTTTCCTAGTTTAGTTGATTTTGGGAATATCTTCCCAGATTTTGTAAACAGTTTGATAACTTCCATAGGGAGGTTTTACCCTGTGGAAAGACTTATAAATACTTATTATTTTTGTAATAATGATCATCCTCATTCATGGGAGAACAAGGATATGGAACTTTAATACAGACTGAGACAGAATTTGATATTCTGCTACAGCTTTAGCTTTTCATAATATCAATATTTTGTTTTATGTTTATGTGTATCTATTTGCATTTGGTTAATGACTACTTTAGCTATCTTAGTCTTTTGCAAATGATATAATTTAATCAATATAATCCATATCTGATTTCTTCCAGTGTATAAAAAACATAGCAATTGCTTGATTCAGTTGGTGAATGACAGATTTCTTTTCTTCATAAGTTGAATTATTAAGTATAAGTTTTTGCATAACAGGTTTCCCTTATTGCAGAGATTTATAAATCATATAATTGTTATGATTTTTTATGTCTTGTTTGTCCTGTAAACAACTCAAAGAGCAGTGCAGCTTATTGTTTACGAGAAGCTTCTGGATTATCCAGTGCGAGTTTCCTTCCTCCGACCAGCTTTGAAGTCATCATACACAGGACAAATTTGGAGCGTTTCCAGGTATGTTTGTTGTTTATTCGTTTAGTATATTTGTTAGTATTTTAGATAGATATATATTTAGTTAGTATATTAGATTGTTTAATTTCAGTTAGTTTTATTTCTTGTTTATAAAATCATAAAATCAAAAAAGAAATACCTTTCTCTGTCTTAGGGCAGAAAGCAAATGAGTTTTACAGGTTTTATTCAAATCTGCAAGTTGTAGATATTGTATATTTGTGAATAAGTTATAATTTAATTGGTAATTAGATAGTTAATTAGTAGAGTTAGTATAGTAGTAATTAGTAGATTATATTTATATAGTTAGTTAGATTAGTTTAGTTTGTTTAATAGTTAGTTTTAATTAGGTTAGTTAGTTTTATTTATTGTTAGTTAGTTTAGTTTGTTTTATTTAGTTTTTATTAGATTAGTTTTCTCTTTGGTTTTCTTAGGACCTTAGAACGGCCAATGGAGCCGCTAAACCCATCAGGGTGGTTCATTCCAAACGGCTTGGGTTATTAGACAACCCCGGACCGGTTCCACTCTTCCAGCTGACGGACGGCCCATTTCGCCTGTCAACAGGTCACAACCAGTGGTCACATCTGCAGAAGATGGAGGAAGGATCTAGTGCAACCAAGCTCCATTTCGGGGATCGTGACTTGGAGTGTCGAGACACTTGATCACATGAATGTCGAACTGTCGAATGTCGAAATTCCGAAATGACGAAATGTCTATGTAGCCAGTGGTCACTGCCGGTGGTCACGTAAGTGGAAGGAGCTAGCATATCTAGGCTCCATTTCAAGGTTCACACTGTAACTGCTAGAAACCACTGATGGTTTCTGCCAGAGGACTCGACAAGACTTCTATGTAATTGCCAAAGGAGCTGAAGAGTCTCAAGGAATCTGCCAGTGGAATGAAGACTGGTCATAGAGGCGATTGATAGTTGGAAGAGCATTGAAGCCTGTAACTACAATAGAGAGGTTGATTTAGAATGTAACAGAGAAGACGAAGAGTCTCGACTCCTGGAGAGGTAAAGGAATCTCAGCATAACACCCAGTGATGATGTACACATGGGTTTAACTGCCAGAGAAGATGAAGAGTTGTAATAATGATCAGGAAGAGCACTCGACACGAGGAGCATGTAGAAGCATTGCACACAAGGATGCACAAGGGGCACATAGACTATAAGAATGAGAATAAAACAAGAAATGAGGGTTGTTGCTGAGAGTGATTCAGGCATGTAGAAGGAGGAGTGTGCAACAGCTGAAATGCACAGAAGAGGAATGGTGCATTGAATGAACATGGTGCATAGAGAATAAAAAGAAGAAGAACAAAATGCGCAAGGGATGAGTGCAGGAAGAAACTGATGCAGGTAGAGCAGTGCAGTGTAGCATAACAGTGATAAGTCTAGTAAGCCATTGATAAATATTGTATCACTGTAATAAGTTTTATTAGAAAATTTATAATCAGGGTGGTTGGGAGGTGCTAGGGAGGACTGTTTTCCTCATAGGTTTAAGTGGGTGCTTGAACAGAGGGAGTTGTAGCTTCCATCTGGTTGTAGCGAGAAAAACCAGGGTGGCAGGGTGGCGCAAGGGAGAACTGTTGTTCTCTATTGTACAGGTTGGTGCCTGTGTGACTGGAAGTT
>JASDQU010348329.1:0-12277 GCA_032191745.1 Picea mariana
ATGTGCAAAGCTCTTTTCTTCGTATTGAATCTGCATATGTTTTTTGGGTTGATCCACTTTTTATACGAGCCCGGTGAAGTATATGGGGAAAATAACCAAACGTTCCTCCAAATTAAGAAAAATATCCATGCTCATCTTCAACTATTTCTTATCTATAAGCAATGCGGAGGATCTTGGAGACATGGGAAAGCAAGAGCATGATTCAAGCATGTCCTTCCGGATATTCTTTGTTCACAGCTCAAGGAAGCTCAAGTGTGAAAAAAGAGAGCATTTCCGCAACAACCATTCTTGCTATAACTCCATGCAAGGAAAAAGATGTAAACCAACTTCTTCATGCTATTTCTTCCACGCTTATTTTATATTTACGAAGTCTTGTAATTTCTTATCATGTCACTTTTTCTTGTTTTTGTTATATTCGTAAATGCGGAAACAAAAATATCATAAGCCAAGCATAGTCACGCAGAATTAAAAGACACAGATATTTACGTGGTTCACCCAAACGTTAGGATACGTCCACCAAGTGAAGGTATCGGTTGTCTTATTATTCAGATCATGGAGATTACAGTAGCTCACTCACACTCCTTGTCTGTATCTATGAACTTACTTAAGTTTATATACATTTACATAGGAAACTGATTATTAAATGCAATCTCATCCATATTCTAACTTGGTCTTATTGGTTACAACCAATGCTGGATTATAGGATCTGAAATCCTAATCCTAGAGGAATTCGTTGTCACCAGTTTCCAACAATCTCCACCTTGACCTAATCCATGACCTATCTTACAAAATGGTACTTGATAGGTATATGTTTTGTTTTACTGTCGTAGGTTGGATTCTTAGCTAAGTGAATAACACTTTGACTATCACAAAGTAACTTTACTTTTTCCTACATCCTTCCAAACTCACCAAACAAACCTTTCAACCAAACTGCCTCTTTGCAAGCATGTGAAGCAACTACGTATTCTGCTTCTATAGTGAATAAAGAAACAATGTTCTGTAGCTTTGACATCCAACTAATAGCTCCACCTGCAAGAGTAAATACATACCCTGAAGTCGACCTTCTCTTGTCCAAATCACCTGCAAAATTAGAATCAACATATCCACAGACTAATTCACAACCATTGTTATAGGTGATACAATAATCACTTGTGCCCCTCAAATACCGAAGCACCCATTTCACTGCTGCCTAGTGGTCTTTACCTGGATTTTCCATATACCTGCTGGAAACTCCAACTGCATGTGAAATTTCTGGCCTTGTATAACCATCGCATACATTAGACTTCCTACTGCATTAGTATATGGTATTTGAGACATGTATATTCCTTTTCTTCTTTTGTACTAGGACATTAACTTGAATAAATCTTAAAATGGGAAGCCAAAGGGACTAAAACTGGTTTCACTTCATTCATACCAAACCTCAAAAGTATCTTCTCAACATACTTTTATTGTGACAACCAAAGCTTACCATTCCTTCTGTCTCTGAATATCTCCATGCCCAAAATCTGCTTTGTTTCTCCTGGATCTTTCATATCGAACGTCCTAGCCATCTGAGCCTTTAACTTGTTGATCTCAGTTATGATTTTTCTTGCTAAAAGCATATCGTCAACACACAATACTAAGATAATGAATATTCCATTATTCAATTTCTTAAAGTAGACACAATGATCATACTCACTCCTTGTATAATTCTGGCTCACCATGAAAGAGTCAAATTTATTGTACCATTGTCTGGGTGACTACCTTAGGCCATACAATGATTTCTTGAGCCTGCAAACAAATTTCTTGCTATAATTCTGAACAAACCCTTGAGGTTGTTCCATGTAAATTTCCTCATCCAAATCTCCATGTAAGAAGGCAGTTTTAACATCTAGCTGCTCCAACTCCAAAACAAGTAATGCAACCAATGCTAACACACTTCGAATTGAATCAGACTTAAAAATTGGTGAAAAAATCTCATGAAAATCAATACCTTCTTTATAAGAATATCCTTTCGCAACCATCCTTGATTTTTACCTTTCCACCTTATCATCAACACCCTTCTTCAGCTTGTAGACCCACTTGCAACCTACAATTTTTCTATCTCTTGAAAGTTCTACCAGGTCCCATGTGGCATTCCTTTCTATTGCCTTCATTTCATCCTTCATTGCTTCTTTCCATTTATCATTATTAGAACCCTTCACAGCTTCCTGATAGCACGAAGGTTCATCATCATTAGTACTTAAAGACATTGACGAAACAAAATCATCATACCTTCTTGGAGGATTTCTGACCCCCGTAGACCTCCTTAGGGAAGTTTATGGATCATCCACATTATGTTGATTATTATCATCAACCATGTCTTCCTCTACAGGAAACTCTTCATGAACATATTCAGAAACTTGTTCATGTTCACTTTCATCTGTACATGTCTCACATCAGTTAGCATTTTAACAGTTCCATCAAACATCTTAATTCGAATGCTACCAATTCCCACAACTTTACACGAGATATCATTTCCCATGTAAACTAATCCCTCATCTATAGACTGGTAAGTAAAAAACCAGTGCCTATGAAGACACATGTGATTTGTAGCACCGAAATCTACTAACCAATGTTGATCATGACATGAAACAATACTAATTGATAAAACTTCATCAGCCATACCTGAACCTGTTGTTGAACCTGTTTCGGTTGCATTTTCTTCCTTCATCTCTTTTGGAGGGTCTTCTTTGGAGGCCTGTTGTCGCTTCCAACAATCCTTATTCATGTGTCCATATTTGCCACAAAACCAACACTTAAGTATTCTTTTCTTTCCCTTCGACTTTGACCGGGAGAAATCCCTGTAACTGTGTCCTCTTTCTTTAGGTCTTCCTCTGACCATCATCGCCTCAGATGTAGAAGTTTCTGAATTGGATTTATTACTCGTTTCTTCAAATGCTAATGCTCCAACAATAACATCAAACTCAATACTTTCTGTTGTGCTAGAACTAATAGAGGTAACAAAGTGATCCCATGACACAAGCAAAGAACACGATAATGTAATTGCTTTGTCTTCAGAATTGAATTTAATTCCCATGCTGGTCAACTGAACTAAGAGAGTGTTAAAAGTATTTAAATGATCAGCTATTTTCATAACTTCCTTCATGCGCAAATTGTACAATTGTCTTTTCAGGAAGATCTTGTTCGTCAATGATTTCGTCATGTACACACTTTCCATCTTCGTCCATAAACCGACTGTTGTCTTCTCTAGAACAATGTTGAACAAAATATCATCGGCCAAACACAGGCGTATGGCACTCAGTGCTCTCGCATCGATCTCATCCCATTCATCATCTGAAATGGTCACGAGTTTCTTTTCTTTTCCCAAAAGCACCTTCACCACGCCTTGTTGCATGAGTAGATCGTGCATCTTCACCTTCCAAATCTTGAAGTTGCTTTTTCCATTAAACTTCTCGATTTTGAATTTGGCACTCTGAGTTTTCTCCATTAGCAGAAAGAAAATTTACAAAAAACACCACTGCTTATAATAACCAAGGCCCTTTGAAAAATATGTGGAGGAATAATGGTATAAACTTCACAAGGTTTAATAAAAAAAAAGTTTAATAAAAAACCTTTTACTAAAAAATTCACCTTTTAATAAAAAAACCTTTTAATAAAGAATTCACCTTTACTTTAATTTCTCCACCTTTTTGAATTGTTTTAAATATACACCTCATGACAAAGTTGATCCTTCAACTTTTAATAAAAAAAGTCAACCTTTCATACTTTGAAAAAACTTTCATTTATACCATGTGAATTTTTATTTTAAAAAAGAGATCATGACCTTTGTTTTAAAAAAGGATCCGTCGCACCTCCCGATGCAACTGGAGTGTGGCGATCTTAAAGGGTCTACGCACTGTACCACATAGATGGACTACGACGATTTCAGGATTTTCACAACGTGATAAGTATGGCTAGTAAGACGTCGCACCCTTCCAAAGGAGGGACCTGCGACGATGTGGAAATCGACGCACCTCACACAGATGGAACTGTTGTTGCTCCTCTGAAATTTGATGCCCTCGACACCCTCTCTTCCAACCAGCTCTGATACCACTTGTATATTCGTAAATGCGGAAAAACAAATATCATAAGCCAAGCATAGTCACATAGAATTAAAAGACACAGAGATTTACGTGGTTCACCCAAACGTTGGGCTACATCCACCAAGTGAAGGTATCAATTGTCTTATTATTCAGATCATGGAGATTACAATAGCTCACTCACACTCCTTGTCTGCCTCTACGGGATTACATAAATTTATATACATTTACACAGGGAACTGATTACTAAATGCAATCTCATCCATATTCTAACTTGGTCTTATTGGTTACAACCAATGATGGATTATAGGATCTGAAATCCTAATCCTGGACGAATTCGTTGTCACCATTTTCCAACAGTTTCTCATATCTGCAGTTCAGGATTATGGTGATCCTAATCCTAATCGATGACTTGTCTTACAAAATGGTACTTGATAGGTATATGTTTTGTTTTACTGTGGTAGGTTGGATTCTTATCCAAGTGAATAGCAGTTTGACTATTACAAAGTAACTTTACTTTGTCATGCAGCCTTCCAAACTCACCAAACAAACCTTTCAACCAACTGCCTCTTTGCAAGCATGTGAAGCAACTACATATTCTGCTTCTATAGTGGATAAAGCAACAATGTTCTATAGCTTTGACATCCAACTAATAGCTCCACCTTCAAGAGTAAAGACATACCTTGAAGTCGACCTTATCTTGTCCAAATCACTTGCAAAATCAGAATCAACATATCCACAGACTAATTCACAACCATTGTTATAGGTGATACAATAATCACTTGTGCCCCAGAAGCACCCATTTCACTGCTACCCAATGCTCTTTACCTGGATTTTCCATATACCTGCTGACAACCCTAACTGCATGTGAAACTTCTGGCCTTGTACTAACCATCGCATACATTAGACTTCCTACTGTATTAGCATATGGTATTTGAGACATATATTCCTTTTCTTCTTTTGTAATAGGACATAAACTTGAAGAAATCTTAAAATGGGAATCCAAAGGGACTGAAATTGGTTTCACATCGTTAATACCAAACCTCAAAAGTATATTCTCAACATACTTCTGTTGTGACAACCAAAGCTTACCATTCCTCCTATCTATGAATATCTCCATGCCCAAAATTTGCTTTGCTGCTCCTAGATCTTTCATATCGAACATCCTAGCCATCTGAGCCTTTAACCTGTTGATCTCAGTTATGCTTTTTCTTGCTAAAAGCATATCGTCAACATACAATACTAAGATAATGAATATTCCATTATTCAATTTCTTAAAGTAGACACAATGATCACACTCACTCCTTGTATAATTCTGGCTCACCATGAAAGAGTCAAATTTCTTGTACCATTGTCTGGGGGAGTACCTTAGACCATACAATGATTTCTTGAGCCTGCAAACAAATTTCTTGCTGCGATTCTGAACAAACCCTTGAGGTTGTTCCACGTAAATTTCCTCATCCAAATATCCATGTAAGAAGGAATTTTTAACATCTAGCTGCTCTAACTCCAAATCAAGTAATGCAACCAATGCTAACACACTTTGAATTGAAATAGAATTAAAAGCTGGTGAAAAAATCTCATGAAATTCAATACCTTCTTTCTGATAATATCCTTTCACAACCATCCTTTCTTTCTACATTTCCACCTTATCATTAACACCCTTCTTTATCTTGTAGACCCACTTGCAACCTACAATTTTTCTATCTCTTGGAAGTTCTACCAGGTCCCATGTGGCATTCCTTTCTAATTCCTTCATTTCATCCTTCATTGCTTCTTTCTATTTATCACTATTAGAACCCTTCACATCTTCCTGATAGCACGAAGGTTCATTATCATTAGTACTTAAAGAAACTGATGGAACAAAATCATCAAACCTTCTTGGAGGATTTCTGACCCTCGTAGACCTCCTTAGGGAAGTGTGTAGATTATCCACATTATGTTGATTATTATCATCAACTATGTCTTCCTCTGCAGGAAACTCTTCATGAACATCTTCAGAAACTTATTCATGTTCACTTTCATCTGTATTTGAACTAGTTTCAAATTGAATCTGTTGATTCTTGGATACTTCTTCATGTTTCATTTGAACATCTACAACTGATTTGATGAGAGATGATTCATCAAATATTACATCTCTATTAATGGCGATCTTGTGGGTAGTAGGATCCCACAACTTGTACCGCTTAATACCCTCACCATATCCAACAAGGACAAGTGTTTTTTATTTTGGATTTAATTAAGAACGCTGATGTTTCAGAATTATAGCATAGGCCTCACAACCAAAAAGTTTAAGATTAGAATAATTACAAGGGTGACCTTTCCATACCTCTTCAGGAATCTTGCACTCTATTGTTGTTGACGGTGATCGATTCACCAAATAACAAGTTGTATTTACTGCTTCTATCCACAGTTCCTTCTGCAAGTTGGCGTTACTAAACATACTCCTTGCTCTCTCTAGAAGAGTCATGTTCATTTGTTCAACAACTCTATTTTGTTGAGGAGTATAGGAAATGGTTTTATTCCTATCAATCCCAAACTCCTTGCAATAATTCTCAAATTCTATTGGCGTAAATTCACCACCATTATCAGTTCTTAAACATTTAATGGATCTACCAGTCCTCTTTTCCACTAAAGCTCTAAACTGCTTGAAAACAGTTAACACATCAACCTTTCTTTTCAACATATAGACCCAAACCTTCCTATAGAAATCATCAATAGAAGTTACAAAATACGATGATCCTCCATATGAAATAGTAGGGGATGGTCCCAAAACATCAGAATGGATATAATCAAGGATTCCTTCACTGGTGTGTCTTTCGGTTTTTGTCTTTGCCTATTTTGTTTTCCATAAATACAGTGCTTGCAAAAATATAAGTTTAAATACTTTAGACTAGGAAGTAACTTGTGATCAGATAATACCTTCAATCCTTGTTTGCTCATATGGCCCAACCGTTGATTCTATAGTCGAATATAATCACTGTCATTCTCAGATACAATTGTCACATGATCTAACTCGGTTATTCCTTCTAACAGAAACAATTTTCCAACCTTCTTCTCTTTCATAACCAGTAGGATTCCTTTGTAGACCTTCATAACTCCACCTTGAACAATACTCTTATATCCTCCAGTGTCTAAGACTCCCAAATAAATTAGGTTCTTCCTAAGCTCAGGTACATGTGTCACATCAGTTAGTATTTTAACAGTTCCATCAAACATCTTAATTCGAATGCTACCAATTCCCACAACTTTACACAAGATATCATTTCCCATGTAAACTATTCCATCATCTATAGACTGGTAAGTAACAAACTAGTGTCTATGAAGACACATGTGATTTGTAGCACCAGAATCTAATAACCAATGTTGATCATGATGTGAACCGATACTAATTGATAAAACTTCGTCAGCCATACCTGAACCAGTTGTTGAACCTGTTTCGGTTGCATTTGCTTCCTTTGTCTCTTTGGAGGGTATTCTTTGGAGGCTTGTTGTCGCTTCCAACAATCCTTCTTCAGGTGTCCAGATTTTCCACAAAACCAACACTTAAGTTTGCTCTTTTTTCCCTTCGACTTTGATCGAGAGAAATCCCTTTGACCGTGTCCTCTTTCTATAGGTCTGCCTCTGACCATCACCGCCTCAGATGTAGAGGTTTCTGAATTGGATTTATTCCTTGTTTCCTCAAATAGTAGTGCTCCAACAATAACATCAAAATCAATACTTTCTGTTGTGCTGAAACTAATAGAGGTAACAAAGTGATCCCATGACACAGGCAAAGAACACAATAATGTAATTTCTTTGTCTTCAGAATTGAATTTAACTGCCATGCTGGTCAACTGAACTAAGAGAGTATTAAAAGTATTTAAATGATCATCTATTTTCGTACCTTCCTTCATGCGCAAACTGTACAATTGTCTTTTCAGGAAGATCCTATTCGTCAAGGATTTCATCATGTACACGCTTTCCAACTTCGTCCATAAACCGACTGTTGTCTTCTCCACAACAATGTTGAACAAAACATGATCGACCAAACACAGGCATATGGCACTCAGTGATTTCACATACATCTCATCCCATTCATCATCTTAAATGGTCACGGGTTTCTTTTCTTTTCCCAAAAACACCTTCACCATGCCTTGTTGCACGAGAAGATCGTGCATCTTTACCTTCCAGATCTCAAAGTTGTTCTTGCCATTGAACTTCTCGATTTTGAAATTGGCACTCTGAGTTTTCACCATTAGCAGAAAGAAAATTTACAAAAAACACCACTGCTTATAATAACCAAGGCCCTTTGAAAAATATGTGGAGGAATAATGGTATAAACTTCACAAGGCTTAGTAAAAAAAAAGTTTAATAAAAAAACTTTTACTAAAAAATTCACCTTTTAATAAAAAAATCACCTTTACTTTAATTCCTCCACCTTTTTGAATTGTTTTAAACATTCACCTCACAACAAAGTCGATCCTTCAACTTTTAATAAAAAAGTCAACCTTTCATACCTTTCATACTTTCCAAAACTTTCATTTATACCATGTGAATTTTTTTTCTAAAAAAGAGATCGTGACCTTTATTTTAAAAAAGGAGTCGTCGCACCTCCCGATGCAACTGGAGAGTGACGATATTAAAGGGTCTACGCACTATACCACATAGCTAGACCGCGATGATTTCAGGCTTTTCACAGTGAGATAAGTATGGCTAGTAAGACGTCGCACCCTTCCAGAGGAGGGACCTGCGACAATGTGGAAATCGATGCACCTCACACAGATGGAACTGTTTCTGCTCCTCTGAAATTTGATTCCCTCGACACCCTCTCCTCCAACTAGCTCTGATACCACTTGTTATATTCATAAATGCAGAAACACAAATATCATAAGCCAAGCATAGTCACACAGAATTAAAATACACAAAGATTTACGTGGTTCACCCAAACGTTGGGCTACATCCACCAAGTGAAGGTATTAGTTGTCTTATTATTTAGATCATGGAGATTACAGTAGCTCACTCACACTCCTTGTCTGCCTCTATGGGCTTACATAAATTTATATACATTTACACATGAAACTGATTATTAAATGCAATCTCATCCATATTCTAACTTGGTCTTATTGGTTACAACCAACAATGGATTATAGGATCTGAAATCCTAATCCTGGAGGAATTCGTTGTCACCAGTTTCCAACAGTTTCTCATATCTGCAGTTCTGCAAGTAAATATATAGGATGGAACCAGACATTGGAACAATGTTGGTTCAGACTTGATGATTATATCTCTGCATTAAATAGATCAAACAACAAAAGAAGATACATCAACTTGTCAACATGATTATTTTCTTTGATACATTCTTCATCCTGCCTCTATAATCCTGTAAAGCATGCATAGTTATGATCCACACGCTTAAAATTATGTCAGTATCATCCCACATTCATTCACTTGCCCCACAATCGATACTGGAGATCAGTGTTTAATAAATCTCCAGTGTTTAATAGATTCATTTAGGTTTCGAATTTTAATTTGCCCACAACCTTTTTTCGATTTGAAAACGTATTAGTCAAATCTGGATAGAGTAATTGGTTTTGGATAGAGTGATTGGTTTCGATGGGTATCATATGCATGGAAACCCAGGTTTGAAACCCACTTGAGAGGAGACACCAAAAAAATTTGGGTGATTTTGATCTCCCACTAATTTTGATGACTTAGATGTCCCTTGGTCTAGGATGGCTTAGATAGCCCAGGGCTCAGATTTATCAGCCACAAGCTATTAGTCTCAATGGTCATAGACAGGCTAGCAAACAAGAAAATATTAACGATACTCCATCTAAAAATATACATCCTACAAAAATTCATAAAAATGAATGATGGTTTAAGTTTTACAAAAAATGAAGTTTCAAAGAGTTAAAACCATTAGCAGGTTCGAGTTAGGATGACATAAGATGTCAAATTTGGGCTAAATAATTGAGAATACAAGAATAAGTCATTTTGCAAAACAAATATAATATTAAAAATATTATTACATTCAAATTTTAAGTAAAATGTGTGGTGGGATAAAAAATTAGAAGATAAAAKAAAATTAAAATACTACAAGGAGGTGGTCAACCTTAATGTAAAAAAATCAAAATATCTCTTGTGTTTTGTTGGACAATCCCCAAAACTCCCTCATCTTTGTGACACTTACAGGGTTGAAGATGAAAATCACTTTCTCTTAGAGTGCCCTGCATATACTCAAATTAGATCACAATTTCAAAATATTTGTCACAATGCCGACCTTCTTGACCTTTTAAGTCATCAAAACTATGGTGATATAACCTTCTAAGTCATCAAAACTATGGTGATCTAACCTTCTAAGTCATCAAAACTATGGTGATCTAATGTTTTTTTTAGCACAAAAATAAAAGTTTGAAGAAATCCAAGTAATCTCTTAACTTTCTTAAGATCAAATAGATCAATTCGGGTTTTAGTGGATCATAATCATCATCATCATCAATTATTTAGAATTGATTTCCCACAATGCAATTAATGACATAAATTTTATGTAATGATGAAAAGTAATTTAAGACTAAGACATAAATTACACTCGTTTGTAATGTAATGAATAAAATAGAGACATCAATTTCCCTTGGCAAGTTATACCATGTAGTAGACACTCAAACTTAACTCGATTGTAATATGAACATGGAGCAAAATCAACAATTGACTTTGATTGGTTTTGCTTCATACCCGTTGGATATTGAGATAAGAATTACCATGGTGGCCAATTTTCAAGTCGAAAAGATAAAACTCCAAACTTATAAATTGAAATGATATGTCTGGTGACTTGGGGTTCCATGAAACAATGCAGAACTCCAAACTTTGAAAAGTAATGYAGRACTCCAAACTCTGAAAAGCTTGTGCTTTGTAGAGAGCAAGGTGTTTTATAAAGCAACAATGTCTTTCTTTGTAAACCTTTGAGCAAGGTTTTTTAACAAAGAAACAATGTGTACTCACTGTTTTTTTTTTTTTCTCATCAAGGTTAGGCTAGGCTTGTATTTTAGAAATTTCAATTTAAATAAAGGATATATAGAATATGGTAGTTTTTTTTTTCTAAATCATTTTCATATATGATAACGGATTTATTCGATTAGTTAATTTAGAGAGTTTAAGAGTTTATTAGTTGAAAAATGGAAGCTTTATCAAAGATAAATAAATAATAAGCATAGATGCTTAAGTATAATTACAATAAGAAAGATTGAAAATTTTATATGTTAAACAGAGATAATGATAATGATAACTGAAACAAAAATTGAGAATGGCTTAGCATTGCAAAATGAATTAATGAATTGGAAAAAAAACCTGTATCCCTTTACCAAAGATGACGACCTCATAAGTCTTAAACTTCTTGGTAGTAGAAAGATAAATAAATAATACTGACACAATAATTATGACTATGAAAAGCTAAATATTTCCATAGAGAAGCAAAACCTCACATTTAACCATTCAACTAAATTTGTAGACTTACAAGTAGTGAGGGAAGACAAGTTTAATCTACCAACAATATTAATGCTAGCATATTCAAACAACTCCCCATAACTTCTCGGAATAATATCACCATTGGGTAGAGAAATACTACTAACTTGGAATATTATCCTCTTTGGGTAGAGAAAAACTACTAAAATTATGGCTTATTTGGGTTGTTATTGGAAGATTTAGGAGTGGTTCGAATTCTCAAGCTATGTTATTTGTTGGTTTTTAACTTTCTTTGATAATGGGCTATAATTTCATGCTAGTTTGATGGATTTCTATATAGTTTCATCATTACATTTTTCATATTTTAAATTGGTCATACAAAGTTGAAGAAAATAAAGAATTTGTATTAAATGATATATTTTTGGTTTGCGGATCATGAATTTACCAGTTTAATAAATAGTGTGGATAAGAATGGCCTCTGAGTAGTCAATCCGATTTAAGTGAAAAAAACATTGAATTTCAACATAAGTTTTGAGGACCCTTGAGTTTCAAACTTGGCATGAATCCTTATCCTTCCCTTATTAAAGCAAATTGTCTTGATTCTTTAGTCTCTACTTTCATGTGTGACGCTACGAACTTTGGATTTGAATCATTTTTTAAATGTTGAGTGAAGAGCTAAAGAAATTATTTAATTGAGAATAGTGAGGAGGTACTCCTAATTTTTTTCTTTTCTTTCTTTCGTTAGTATGTAAAAAAATAACAAAAAATTATTTGAG
>JASDQU010348330.1:0-12308 GCA_032191745.1 Picea mariana
AAGAATTCCAAATTCTCCAAGGCCTCAACCTTTGCTAGTTTCTCCTCTCTGCTTGAAACTGAGCTTCCCTACGCGTATGAAAACGCCTACTCCTCCTGAGCTTTTCTTTCTTTGGATCCTCAAAGGACTCTTTTGACTCCTGCACCTCTGCGGAGTCCTCATGCGCAAAGCGCTATCTATCCTGAGCTTCTACAAGTACTCAGACCCCTTAGGTGATTTGGTCTTCCTTCCTTCTCCCACAGATGGAGAATAAAATGCCTTCCTAGCTCTCTGTTGCTCAGGCAACCTCTTGTTGAGTCTCTCTGGGTGTTCAGCAACCCAGTGAAGATCTTTCCTTGGACTCTTCCTTCAAATGGCAGAATTCAAGGAATTCTCTGTTCTCCTATGCCTGCTTGCACACTTTCTCAATGCCCTCCTGGTGGAGTCTCTTTGCTACAGAACATTCAGTAGTTCTGTCTCCTTTATCCTGTGCCTCTATGCACCTGCTCGATGCCCCTCTGGCAGAGCTCTCCTCAGAACCCTCAGTGATTCTGGTCCTCCTCAAACTCTCTACAAAGTCCTTCCTCCAACACCTCGTGCTTACGCTCAATGCCCACCTGGCAGAGCTCTACAGGATCCTCATTGATTCTGTCTGCAACTGTGTGCTCGTACACAGCCTTACCTCCTGAGGCGTTCAGCAACTTCACAGGTCTTATTCGTTTTGAGTTGTTGATCTCAGTTCTGTGCCTCAGCGCATCTTTGTCTGACTCCTCAGATTTTAGAAGTGCACTTATGCACCGGTATTCAAAGCCTTAGCACTCTGTCACGCCCTCATGGCATGAAACCTCAAAGACCCTCAATCTGAAATTAAACACAACTCTCTGCAAACATACAATCACAACATACATTTACAGAATATACATGAAACACACACAGACATCCATATATACAGAATATGCAGGAAAAACTGCTCTGTTTCATATTAATAATTGGCAACAATGCCTGTATCATACAAATGATGTTCCTGAGCTCTCCCTGGATCTTCTCTACTCTACCAGACTCAACTCGACTCCCCAAAATGAGATATAAAAATCTCTTTTTACTTGAGGTGCTCATCGAGCGCTTCCCTCCAGGATTCACCTACTCTAATAAATTACATTCAATTACAATGAATGGGCTGTCTAGTCCAGGATCAGATCTAGATCTCAGCCATTCTTGGCATTAAAGCCGATCTACCTAACGCCTGCTCAAAGGCACGGCTTTCATGGCTCACCAGCCTAAGCATTCGATTACATTTAATTACAAATATTCAAATGAGGTTGCGCCTCCTTTTCATCCTTGAATGCATGCGCGCTGATGTGGCTAGCTGGCTGTATGGAGAGATGCTCCTGCATCAGAATTAAATCATCCTTAAAATTTCTAGGGGCATGGACTGGAAATTCCATTTTTGAACGTTTTAAAAACTGAAGATTGTTTTTTTCAAACTACCTCACTCTTTCGATTTGTATATGCTAGAATATTTGGATCGAGAGGAACCTTGCTATCTTCGAGAATGGGTTACCATCGGTGCAGAAGGTGGATTTTCTATCCTTACTATTCATGGTCGATTACAAGTTACCAATCAAACCAAAGACTATAAGGAGAGTGACATTGCGGGCTGTGGTAGAGGGCTCGGTTGGTTGGTTTGATGGGGCAGCAATTGCATCTGGAAAAAGAAATGGAGCTGGTGGAGTTTTAAGGATTAATGAACATAGAATTTTCAAATGGACCATTAATTGTGGTCTTGAGACAAACACCAGAGCGGAGATGTTGGGAGTGTGGGCACTTCTGACTTTGGCTTCTCGGTTCGCTATCTTGGAGCTTTTTGTACAGGGGGACTCTAAGATCGTCATTGACTGGCTGCGGGGAAAGGGTCGCCTCCAGGTGATTACTCTGGAGTGCTAGAAGGGTAGACTTACTGATCTTATAAAGCTCTTTCATAATGTTACCTTCCAGCATGTTTATCGAGAAGATAATTCTGAAGCGGACAGGCTATCAAAACAGGCGCTGCTAAAAGTCCCTCAGAAAATTGAATACTTTCAATGTGTAGGGGACCATGAAGGTCCTCATTTATTTCTAGAACTTTTCTAGATCTGAAAGTATGCATATGTTTCTTGTTGTTGGGAGTTTAGCGAGGGGCACTATTGGAGACCTTTTTCATTGGGTGATTTGATAGGAGTTTTTTTGTTGTTATAGTCCTTGTATTTGGAGATCTTAGTTGGGGTTGAGATTTGTCGACATGTATACTAGTGATGGGATGATTCCTTTTGACATTTTGGTAATCCTCTCAAATGTATTGGGACTGGGATTTGTCGACATGTATACTAGTGATGGGATGATTCCTTTTGGCATTTTGATAATCCTCTTGAATGTATTGGGATCTTTGAACTGATATTTTTTTTTGTAAAAGAACAGTTTATATTTCAATATACTCTATATACAAAACTTACAAAACTTTCTAACAATGACAACATCTAACTTTATCTAATCTAACACCACGCGACAACATCTCCCCATACTATGTACTTACTACTCTATGTACAAAACTTTCTACAAACTTTCTACAAATGAAAATGCTTCAATTAAATTCAAAAAAAATATTTAAGCATCTTAAACGCTTACAAGATTCATGCACTTGGCATCTCCTATACCAGTCTCATCAGAAGTTTCATCTGGGCGACAGAAGAGGAAGTTGAATCGAAAGTTATATCCACAATGATGGCGGTACACAAACGGAAGAACGAAAGGAAAACGAAGAGATTCCAGGCAAAGGAAACGAAACTTCCAAAGATGAGAAACTGAAATATATATCAAGGGAGAGCCATTATGGATTGAAACTGAACTAGAACCCAACTGTGAGAGAAGGTCAGGTGCTCATCACGCAGAGATGGACGAAGAGCAGAGAAATAACGATAGTGAAAACGATGAGATCCACCGTATCGAAAGCGAGGGTTCGCCCAGTACAGAGACCTCGTGGGTCGTTGAGGCTTCGCCTGCTAGCGATGCACCTTCAGTCGATGCCAGCAAGGACTACGCAGTGTCCCCAACGAAGGAAGTCCAACAGATTGCAGAATTAGAATTAGAATTAGGTCAGTACAGCGGATCGGATGCCCTTGATGCGGAGGGCAACCCTACCGATGATGAATTCCTTGCTGTAACAGAGGCCGCCCAGGACGTTCAAACGGGGAATGACCCAACCGGTTCCTCTGATCCTGAGAATATTAATGCTGCAAGTCTTGAACATGTTCATGGCGAATTGGCTGGCCAGCAAGATTCTTTCAAAAAGTAAGTTGCTTGCCTGCCTGCCTGCTTTTGTGCCATGAAAATACCGATTCTCTATTCAAATATATCTTTCCTTGTTATATTTTGCTGTTTCAATGTTTTGTTTACAGTTTCATTGAGGCTGTTCGTGAGTATGACAAGCTATACGACTGTTACAAAAGTCTCAAATCCGTCCTCGAACTCGACATGTAAGATTCGAAAACTTTGGATTTCGATCATTCTCCATTGGATATCTGTGCAGTCCAAATTAATTCCAGACATATGTGAAACTATTGATTATGGATGGGCTTGGCTTGCAGTAATATCTTTGAAAAATTGAAAGAGAAGGTGGACGAGGCAGAAAGGAACGATGACGAAGAGTCCTTGACAGTACTTGTTCGAGATACGAAGGAGAAGTTTGCTCAGGTAATTGTTTGAAACTAGCAAAAATTCATTTCTTTGGATGGGATGAGAGTTTAGAGATATGTAATTCATTTAGTGTTAATACTTTCTCTTTCTTATATATATATATATATATAACAAATAATCATATATATATATATATATATATATATATATAATTTTTATGATATAATCCAAAATAATTTAGTAGTTTGATATGTTCAAGTTGCATTTATTTAAATGACTATTCAGTGAAAGTATTGATAATAGTATGTTAAAGGTGGTAATGAACTACATTACCAAACAACATGAAATAAATTGTAAATAGAAAATTTATCTCTCATACACATATATAATATTTTACACTATATCATTAACTTTTATGATATAATGCAAAATAATTCAGTGCATTGATTTAAGTGATAGTAATCAATTGTGTTTAGTTTGGGTAATTGAGAAAAACGATTGTTATCTGACATGTTGAATTAATAATAAATATATTGTTGTTAACCAACTTTATACCTTAAACATTCCAAGGTTTATCCTGGATACCATCCTCTATAAGAAAAGATATTCACCATCCTATCGACCATGCCGATACTGTTAAGCACCAACATCACACATCCTATTCATTTCATAAGAATAGACCTGTCTTACTGCAACGCAAATAAATTGCTGACACATCCTATTCATTTCATAAGAATAGACCTGTCTTACTGCAACGCAAATAAATTGCTGATGATTGTGATTGATCTAATTCAGGTACTCAAATACGCTCCGATACGAGATGCCTTTGTAGCCTTGCATAAAGCATTGACTGTAAGTTTATTTGTTTTTTCCGATTTTAGGTGACGTTCTGCATCAATTCACAGAGTGTTTTTATACTGATTTGGCTGACATCGGGGTACGATAATTTTGCAGAACCTCAAGAAACAAATTGATGAAGTTTATGATCACCGTTGATCATAGGATGCACTGTTCTCCGTGACACAAGAAGAAATAAAGATTTTAGAATTTAGACATGCTGCTGCTTGTTCTGTGAGCGCTGCGTAGGTTGAGACAATTTGAATATATTTCTAGTGTTCTTGTTCTTGGGTGTGATTGGCGTTAGCTGTTTCTGGATTTTCTTCCCGTAAATTGTTATCAATGACATTTTAAAAATATTTTTACAAGTACCAATGGAATCATGTAATCCGGTTGATTTTTTAGCTTATTAAGCACTTTGGCGTTTTATTTGTAAAAAGCTATTGAGAAAACGATGAAAAAAACATTTACAAATTCTTTGTTGTTTGATAAATCCATATGACTATTGATCTATGTTTTTATTTATATTAATTAATAAATAATTTGTTAGGTTTTGGGGACTTTTTATAGTTCAATATGGGATAGTTGGCTTAATTAATAAAAACAAAAAGTATACAGGTTGAGTATACATTTTGAGTGGTCTAATGATTAAGAATAATACTTTAGTTTGGGTTGAGTTCATACTTTATGGAGCATATTATGAAAAATGATTCAATGCACTAATTGAATGAAGAAATGACACATATCTTTCTTAAAAAAATAATAGAATTTCAAAACATATATTATAAGTAAGTCATGTACTTTTTTTGGTTATGTCTGATTTATATATTAGTATTTGCACATTAAAAAATAATATAATTTCAAGTTTTACTTTGAAGTCATTTACTTTGTTTGGTTATGTGTGAGATATTTTGGAGAAGTTTTAAGGGAACTATCTTAATTATTCTCTTTATTTAGAAAAAATAGTTGCATTGATTAATTGCAAAAAAATATGCATCGATTTAAGTGATGTTATATCATTCATTTTAAGAATGATATAACATAAAATAATAGGGTGCATTGATTTCACGATAATGAAATAACATAAAACAATAGGGTGAAGAATGATATAACATAAAACAATAGGGTGCATTGGTTTCAGTGATAACTCTATGAAAAATTGTCCCTCCTAAAAGAATATTATAATTTCAAAAATAGATATTATAAGTTGAAGTCATGCACTTTGTTTGGTTACATGTGATTTATCTATTATTATTTGCACATTGAAACAATTATAATATTAAGACATATAAAATGTGAAAAATATGACTCAAAAAAATTATGCACTCAAAACAATAACATTAAATATTATGTGAACTATTTATCCTAGTTTTAAGGGAACTATCTTAGTTGTGCTCTATGATTTAGAACAATTAGTTGCATTTATTTAATGCAAAAAAATATGCATTGATTTATGTAATGTCCCTTTCCAAATAGGAGCTCCAGAGAGGAGGCTTAATGGTCTAAACTGCCCCGTTAGACGATAGCCAGGGCCAAAGAGGGGTAAACAGGGTTACTAGAGGTCACTCCAGTCACAGGTGTTATATTCGGAAAGTGACATTGAGCTAAAAAGGGTTAAAAGCGTTTTTAAGTCATTATGAGCTAAAAATAGAAGTCAACAGTGAATTAGGGTTTCAGCAGTGATTTAGGGTTTTGGAAGTCAACAGTGAATTAGGATTTCAGCATGATTTAGGGTTTTGGAAAGATATAAAGGAAGGGTCAGCGACCTAATTCATCATTATGCAGATTATGACTTTTCATTGAGGAGAAGAGGCGCATCTCAGGAGAGATAGTTCAGTGTATTCCAGGAGGAAGACACTGGTTGGTTGATTTCGGTGTTGAAAGATACACCCTAGTCACCGGGAAGATCATCCAGATCTTCCATCATTCTTCATTGATTCCACAGTGCTCCCATATTTCGAGTATTATCTTTTAGTTGCTTATTTGTATTCCGGCTAAGATCCTTTTGTCTTTTGATCTAGCTGAGTGTTTTTATTTTATTTAGCCCCAGTTGCTTATTTGTATTCTGGTTAAGATCCTTTTTCTGTTGAACTAGTCGAGTATTGTCAATTTATTCAGCCGCATTCGCTCATTTTTTAATCCACAGAGATATCATAATACAAACTTTGCAGTCCTTTGTCGCGTTTATTATTTGTATGATCATTTATATGTTGTAAACCTTTGATCCTACACACACATTAGCAGTGTTTCCTAGACTAGCCAAGTCAGGAACATTACAGTGGTATCAGAGCTTTAGTCCTGCTAGCCTGTGACTAAAGACAATGAGTGCAGCAAAAGACCCAGAGGGTCGTGAACACGTAGGTGACGAATATGTCACTTACAACAGGAATCAAGAAAGAAGGCATAGGCTTGATTTTCCCCTTTTCCCTCCTAGCTCAGAGGAAGAGGAAGAGGCACACAGAGAAGCATAGAGAAGGGCAGAGCGTGAGGCTGAGCGTGAGGTAGAGAGGATGCTAGGAGACAGATATGAGTGACCAGAGGGCAATGGCAAGGCCCTGGTAGATCCAGAGGTAGCTTTCATCCAGGTTATCAACGATATGTTAGCTAGTCAACGGACCATGTCTCGGTCCTTGGCACAAGTGGTTGATAGATTGGCTAGAGTGGGCACCCCAGATACACAAGTCCCACATGCAACACAGGGGAACTCGGGAGCAGGCAGTAGACCCCAGTCACCCTCTCGCACATACACCTCTGCAAATAGGATTCCCAGACCCTTGTTTCCCAGTTTCCAGAGGGCACCCTTGGTAGCAGCACCGCCACCGATAGCACAGAGGCCACCCACTCATGCCGACGACATTGCAGAGAATAGGAGGGAGTACACAGCATTGGGTCGTGACTTCCATTAGGACATGACCCTAGTCGAGTACTGTGGACTCAGACTCAGGAACCGCCCCAGAGAGTCGCAGAGGGGAGGACCACAACAGCAGCAGGGGCATAACCTTGATTTCATCCGAAAAGTTGGGAAACTCACCATCCCTTATTTCGATGGATCATCCAAATACATCGTCAAATATTGGGTACAGAAGCTAGACATGTATTACAAGCTCAACCAGATGACCGAGACAGAGGCCATCAGTTTCGTGACCTTACACTTGGAGGGTGAGGCACACGAGTGGTGGTATCATGGACTGGTGACATTGGGTCACAGTCGCATCACCTCCTATAGGGAGTTTATAGATAGGCTCATGGACAGGTTTGACAGGAAGGATATCGAGATACACTTCAGGGATCTAGCCCAGTTGAGACAAACTGGCACAGTAGAGGCGTTCATCACAGAGTTTCAATGGGTAGCCGTGGTAGTGACAGATATATCAGAGCCCAGGCTGATCATGCTATTCACATAAGGACTCATAGAGCCTTTGAGAGGATGGGTGAAGGCATACATGCCTCCCACTTTGCAGGATCCCATCCTTCGCACTCGAGATCTGGCAGACTCAGTGCCAAAGACTAAAAATTTCTCCAAACCATTTGTGCCCCAGAGGTATCAACATAGGAAGCCATTCCAAAGAGAATGGAAGGGCAAGGAGAAGTTGGATGATGAGACTAGGCGAGAGCTTATGAGGAAGAAGATTTTCTTCAGCTGCAGAGATCCTTGGGTCCTAGGCCACAGGTGCATGGGCAAGGGAGAGATTCATTATATTGAGGTAGCAGCAGATAGCGTGGACAGTGAGGAGGAGGAGCAGGACAGTGGATCCACTAGTTCAGAGGAGGAGTCAGCACCAGCAGAGGAGCAGCCTCCCCGTAGACCATCAACACTGACAGGAGACCATCCTCCAGTAGTCCCACAACCTCCAAAACTGGCTAACAGGAGGAAACCAGCAAAGGGAGGTGTCATAGCGACCCTTTCTGGTGTTCCCAGGTGTGATTCCCTCCATATCACAGGGATTATTTAGGGGCAATGAAAAATCACCCTAATAGATGGTGGGGCCACCCATAACTTCATCGACACTTCACTAGTATCGAGACGGGCACTTCAGACAGAGGAGTTTGAGGGGTTTGATGTTGCGGTAGCAGATGGCCACACAGTGGAGTGTCTAGACAGAGTTCCAAACTTAGAGATGAAGTTAGGAAACTACACAGTGAGAGACACATTTTATGTGGTTGAACTATCAGACACAGATGTGGTGTTAGGATTTCAGTGGATGATTACCTTGGGAAATATCACTACCAACTACCAGTCTTGCATGAACCATATATTCAGGGATCAGTTAAGGAAATCAATCTTGGTTTTATTCGATGACATCTTGATCTATAGCCGGTCATGGCAAGAGAATATGAGGCACCTAGATAAGGTATTGAGCATCA
Source organism: Picea mariana (assembly GCA_032191745.1). NCBI lineage: Eukaryota > Viridiplantae > Streptophyta > Pinopsida > Pinales > Pinaceae > Picea > Picea mariana. The sequence continues at coordinate 8,851 of JASDQU010348330.1, forward strand.
TGGAGGCACAATCATTATATGCCAAATAGTCCAAGTGCGAGTGCATAGCAGGTATAGGTGCACCAAGAGAAGATCAGGGCCATTCTGGATTGGTCGATGCCCAAGAATGTGACAGAATTGAGGATCTTCTTCGAGCTGTGCAACTATTACAGGCAGTTCGTCTGGGGTTTTTCTCAACTTGGAGCACCACTAATAGATCTTACCAAGCATGGGGCCTTCATATGGACCAAGAAATCATAGGAAGCTTTTGATCACATGAAGGAAGTCATGGACACTTGTCTAGTGTTGGCACTACCAGACTTCATTTTGCCATTTGTACTAGAGTGTGATGCATCTGAGGAAGGGATCGATGCAGTTTTGATGTAGGGAGGATACCCCATTATATTCAATAGTCAAAATCTTATTCAACTTGAGAGGTTGTACTCCATTTATGACAAGGAAATGTTGGCAATCATGCATGCCTTGACCAAGTTCAAACAATATTTGGTGGGCAGCAAATTCATGGTCAAGATCGATCACAACAGTTTGAAGTATTTCCTTGAGCAGAAGGACCTCAGTGAGCGCCAACAGAAATGGGTGATGAAGGTACAGGAATTCGACTTTGACATAGAGTATGTCAAGGGGAAGAATAACATTGTGGCTAGTGCACTATTGAGGAGACCTGTGGCATGTTCTTTGATGGAGATTTCAATAGATTGGAAATCCCACTTGTTAGTGGAATATTCCAAGAACAAGTTCGCTTGTGAGGTGATGGATGGGCATATACAGGATGACCGGTATAGGGTCATTGACGATGTCATATTTTACAAGGATAGAATCTACTTGGTGCCAGATTCAGGGCTTAAGAAGAAGATCCTCGCCGCAGTTCATGATTCACCTCTAGCAGGCCATCAGGGTTTTTTCAAAACCTACAAACAGATTAGAGAGAGGTTCTCATGGAAGGTCCTCAAACAAGACGTTATGAGACACGTCAGTGAGTGTGTGACTTGCCACTAGAACAAGTCAGAGCATGCTCTTCTAGCAGGGCTACTTCAGCCACTCCCCATTCCAGAGAAGAAATGGGAGAGTATATCTATGGACTTCATCACAGGTCTACCCAAGGTCCAGGGTAAAGACTGTATCTATGTAGTGGTTGACAAATTGACCATTTTTTCTCACTTCTACTCCATATCAATAGAGTACAGCGCAGTTCAGGTAGTCAAGATTTTCTTCAGGGAGGTCTTCAGACTTCATGGGTTGCCGAAGAACATCATTAGTGACAAGGACAGTCGGTTCATAGGGACATTTTGGAGAGAGTTGTTTCGGTTGGTGGGGACAGAGTTGACACCTAGCACCAGCTATCACCCTCAGACAGATGGGCAGACTGAGATTGTCAACAAGTGGATTGAAGGGTATTTGAGGAACTGTGTAGGAGGACTGCAAAGAACGTGGGTAAAGTGGTTACATTTAGGAGAACATTGCTACAACACCACCTTCCACATGTCCATTGGTATGACACCCTTCCGAGCATTGTACAGATATGATGCTCCCACTTTGGTAGACTTGGTCTTCGGGGAGAGTAGAGCTCCCAAGGACAAGGATTGGATCATAGAGAGTCAGGAGATTCTCAAGTTGTTGAAAGAGAACTTGCAGACGATGCAAAACCGATAGAAGATAAGTGCAGATAGGCACAGGATAGAGCGCATATTTAAGGTTGGAGATTTGGTTTTCTTGAGACTCCAACCCTACAGAAAATCATCTCTGAAGAAGAGTGGGGCCAAGAAGGTCAAGCCCAGATTTTATGGTCCTTACAGGATCATGTGTCGAGTAGGCAAGGTTGCTTATGAGCTAGAGCTTCTAGAGGGGAGAAATATTCATAACATGTTCCACGTGTCTTGCCTCAAAAAGGTAGTGGGACAATTCATTATCACATTACAGGAGCTTCCCCCATTGGATGAGGAGGGACCGTTGGAGTTAGTTCTGGAGGAGGTTTTGGAGTTCCGGTAGCGGAAACTGAGGAGCAGGGTCATCAGAGAGTGTTTGATCAGATGGAGAGGGATTCCAATAGAGGACGCTACTTGGGAGAGCAAGCAGGTGTTGCAGCACCCTGGACTGGTATTGCTTGAGGACAAGCAATTTCAGGAAGGGAGGACTGTAATGTCCCTTTCCAAATAGGATCTCCAGATAGGAGTCTTAATGTTATAAACCACCACGTTAGACTATAGCTAGGGCCAAAGAGGGGTAAACAGGGTTACTAGAGGTCACTTTAGTCATAGGTGTTATATTTGGAAAGTGACATTGAGCTAAACAGGGTTAAAAGCGCTTTTAAGTCATTATGAGCTAAAAATAAAAGTCAACAATGAATTAGGGTTTCAGCAGTGATTTAGGGTTTTGGAAGTCAACAGTGAATTAGGGTTTCAACATGATTTAGGGTTTTGTAAAGCTATAAAGAAAGGGTCAGTGACCTAATTCATCACTATGCAAATTATGACTTATCATTGAGGAGAAGAGGTGCATCTCAGGAGAGATAGTTTAGTGTATTCCAGGAGGAAGACACCAGTTGGTTGATTTTGGTGTTGAAAGACACACCCTAGTCACCGGGAAGATCATCCAGGTCTTCCACCATTCTTCATTGATTTCGCAATGCTCCCATATTTTGGGTATTATCTTTTAGTTTCTTATTTGTATTCCGGCTAAGATCCTTTTGTCTTTTGATATAGCCGAGTGTTGTTATTTTATTCAGTCGCAGTTGCTTATTTGTATTCTAACTAAGATCCTTTATATGTTGATCTAGTCGAGTATTGTCAGTTTATTCAGTCGCATTCAACCATTTTGTAATCCACAGAGATATCATAATACAAACTTTGTAGTCCTTTGTCGCATTTATTATTTGTATGATCATTTATATGTTGTAAACCTTTGATCCTACACACACATTAGCAGTGTTTCCTAGACTAGCCAAGTCAAGAACATTACAATTTAAGTGATGATACTATAAAAAATGATTTACCATAATCAAGTAGTTGTTGTTGGATTACTGAGAGGGGGGGTGAATCAGTAATAGAGCAATTTAATCATTTTTAACCATATAATCCAAGTGTTATATCAATGAAGCATTATCATCCAATAACTCCAGAGTAAATAAGCAATGAACAAATGAACAAACACACACATACATAGTACACCAGTATTTTACATGGAAACCCAAATCAGGAGAAAACCGCATAATGTTTTTTCTTATATGTCTTGAAGAATTACATTCATTGGAAGCACCAACTTCCTCTGTTTTCCAACTACAACTGGAAGGAGGCTCAAACCCCCTAGTTTCTCAGGCTACAACCTGAGGGAAGCTCCAACTCTGCAATTCTCTGGCTACAACCAGAACGAGGATACAACCCCCTGTGTTTTCCGACTACAACCACCTGTCCTTACCCCATCCTGCCACCTTGAAGTAAAAGTAGAATGATGGAACCACTGTC
>JASDQU010348332.1:12802-23966 GCA_032191745.1 Picea mariana
AATCTCTGAGCTTAAAAGGGTCAGGAATATTTATAAATGAAGACCTCATTCCCGAAGACCAAGCTGAATTAAGGAAGGAAGTTCAAAAGGTAAAAGAAGCTAGGAAAGAAGGAAAATGGGAAATAATTAGAAATCAAAAAGATATTGTTAGGGATAGAGACCAGAAAGATAATAATAAATAGGAATTTCGGACACTCAGGATCCTTTTTTGGAATTGTCATGGCTTTCCATGGCGCAAAGGTCCTATGATAAGTTGGATCTCGAGTGATATTGATATTATATGTCTAGTTGAAACTTGGGAGCATGAGGAGTCTAAGGTCCCTAACATGGAAGGATTTTTCTTGTGGTCGGCATGGAACAAAAAATCCCATCGTAGAGGGATAGGAGGCATAGCTTGTTATATTAGAAAGAGATTTTCTCCTCACATTCAACTTCATCAGATTGACCCTCTCAATCAATACATTTGGATAGAAATTTTAGACACCAATGCTAAGAAGATGTATATATCAATTTGTTATTTTGCACCTATTAATTCTACTATTTATAAGAAAAATAATCTAGATAAAAATTGTGCCTATAATAATTTAGATCAATATATTTATAATTTGAAAAATGAAGGTAATATCCTCTTGCTAGAAGACTTTAATGCTAGGATTGGAACTAAACAAGCTACTCTTTTAAGTAATGACACCAACCATAATCCTTTATGGCTAGATGAGGACCTTGTTTTATCTAATAGCTACAAAAGAAGCTCTAAAGACCTATCTGAGAATTTGTTTGGTACTGAGTTGGTCAAGCTCTGCAGCTCTCAAGACCTAATAATTTGCAATGGAGTAATGAAGTGGCCAAACTTCAACCAAATGACATGTATTCATGGGTTAGGTAGTAGTGTTGTAGATTATGTGATATTTGATATCCCCATTTCAAACCAAATAGCAACTTTTGACATTTTAAATGACCATGAGCCTGACTCTGATCATAAATTGTTAACCCTAACTCTAAAATTTTCCATGCATAGGATCACCATTGAAGAGAATTCTGGTAATCAAAGGAATTTGCGCTTTGACAAAAGTAAAGTTGACATTTTCTTAAAGGATTTAAATAGTAAATTAAACCTCCTAACTTATAAGGGAAACATTGAAGAACTCTATCATAATTTTACAACTACCCTTTCCACTTCTATTAACAAGTTCTCTTTTGAGGTTTCTTATAAAAATAATAATAGAATGACCAACCTTTGGAATGATAAAGAATGTAAAATTTCTAGGAAAGCCATTAGGGATGCTTCTAATGAGCTCTTAAAACTCGATAAGATCAATACGTACAAATCCCTAATTAAAAGGAAAAAAAGGTACTATATCAACAAAAGGCAATAGAAACTTTCACAACTATACAAGTTGGATCCTAAGAAGTTCTGGAGCCAAATTATAAAACACAATACTAAAGAAAATAATAGGATTCCCTTAAGCGACTGGAATTTCTACCTTAAAAGTCTTTACGAGTTCCCTAATGCCATGGAAACCATTCCTATTGTCCCTACAAAGGAAGAAGTTTTTTCTTTAGATGACATAGAGTTTGGGGTTAAGCGGCTCACAAATGGGAAAGCTAAGGACATTGAAGGCTACCAAGCTGAAATTTTTAAAATTAGAGGGCCAATCCTTATCCCTCACATACACAAGCTCTTCAATTTAACATTCAAGAAGGGCTTCCCTAAACCCTGGACTCAAAGCCTCATTGTTCCTATTTTTAAAAATGGGGATATAAACATTCCCTCTAATTATAGGGCCATTATGATTAGCTCGATTTTAGCCGAGCATTATGGAATTATTTTGGAAAAGAAGATTATCCTTTGGCTAGAAAGTCACGCTAAAAGAGCTAAAGTCCAGGCTGGGTTTAGGAGATATCATTCAACTATGGACCATCTTGTTACCTTTAGGATCATTGCAAAGGAGTTCCTCAATACTAAAACCAATATTTTTTGTTGTTTTGTTGACTTTAGAAAAGCTTTTGACACGGTTCCTAGGAAAATCCTTTGGAATAGGTTGGAAGAGATAAAAGTGCCTCTCGATTTGAGGGATGCTGCAATAAGGATGTATGAGAAAATTATTGCTAAGTTTAAAAACACTGAGGGATGGTCAAAAGAGATTAAATGCAATATCGGAGTCAAACAAGGTTGTCCTTTGTCCCCTACCCTTTTTGGCATATACATTGACAAGTTAGAAGAATGCTTGGAAAAAGAAGGTTGTGTCGGCCCTACTCTCACTGGTATAGTCATCAATTGTATTCTTTATGCTGATGATATCATTCTTATGGCAAGGAGTCACCATAATCTTGAAAACCAACTAAGAATCCTCAAGGATTTTTGCTCCAATATGGGTATGACTATTAATACTGATAAGAATAAGGTCATGATTATTAAATCCAATAAGATCCCTTATGATACCTTTGTATATGACAACAATATATTGGAGGAAGTGATTTCATACAAATATCTTGGAATTGATATTCACCACAAGATCAATTGGAATTATAGCATTGAGAAAAGGATTATTGGGGGATGGGAAGATTATTATGGGCTTGAAAACAATTGTAAATCAACTGATCTTTGGAGTTGGGATAAGAAGAAACTCCTCTTTGAGACTCTTGTTACACATGCTATTCTTTATGGATGTGAAGTCTGGGGTTGTAGTATATCTCGTGAATCTTGGAGAAATATAGAGAAAATACAAAATAATTTTATAACCTATAATCTCAAAATTAAAGGAAATACGCACTATCCCATCCTCCTCTTAGAAACAAGCCTCTCCCCCATTGAGAGCATGGCTATGAATAGATACCTAATGTATAAGAACAAGTTAAACAACATGGAAGACAAGAGGCTACCTAAAATTTCTTCAAAATCAAGTCATAACCACCATCGAATCAAGTGAGGATGGCATAAAGATGCCTGATCTTGGAAAAACTATTGGGGAATCATGGAAGAAACCATTTTGCAAAATAAAGATACTATTAAAAAAAATGTCAAATCAAAATTTAAGGAAAAAATGTGGTGTGATGAGTTAGAGGAAAAAATAAAATTAAGGTATTATAAAGATGTAATCAACCCTAATCTAGAATATAAAAATTATCTATCTATTTTGCCAAGTGTAAAGAAAAAAAAAGCATTGCTAAGATAAGAACACATACTCACAAGATCCATAGTGAAATTGGGCATTGGTAAATTCCTAAAACGCCATGGGATGAAAGAGTATGTCACATTTGTGACACTAAAAAGGTTGCAGATGAAAAGCACTTTCTCTTAGATTGTCTAGCCTATACCCATATTAGATCTCATTTTCAAAATATTTATCACACTACCAACCTTCCTAACCTTATAACTCAACAAAAGTATGGTGATCTTGGATAGATTCTCTTAATTCTTTTCAAGCATAGAAACAAAATTATAAAAAGTCACAAGTAATCACTTACCCTCTTAAGGTCCTGTTATCACTCCAGGAAACTCTCCTAGGCTGTATCTTAGAGATGCCTGGTAACTTAACCTTTTTGTCACTATTTTTTCAATAATGGGTGTGGGTTTGGATCAAGATGAATATCTTAAATCACTGGATTATATCTTCAAGACAGTCTAGCTATATTCATGCAATACAAGGCCTTCAAGAGATATTATCAGATAGGTTTGTAGATCAAATGGATAAGAAAACCAATCAATTAACTAGAACATACATAGGTAATATATATATGATGGGTCAACAAACTAGCAAAGGATGCTTATGATTCTTGCTTAACAATCAAAGGTAAGATGACAGTTACCATGGGATCAATAAACATAGGAAAATGAATGATTTCAACTCATAGGCATAGAAAAAGATAAAAGAGAGTCTGACAATAACAATGAAAGAAGCTTGCAGGCTTAATATATTAAAGAAAGTGTCTTTATCACAATAACAGTGGATTATAGAACTCAAAATAGAACCATCTGGTCCTCAAGGACTCCCCCCTCTTTGGCCCCTCAAAAGAATAGGCTTTATAGACTTTTACATGAAATTAAAGATCCTATAAACATGGATCTATAATGCTAATAATAGAACATCAACTAAACAATTTTTGAAAGTAGGATCGGATCCTATCATTAAGGGTCAAGCCCTTATCATAATATGGTAGCTTTCAGTTTTCTTCCATATCTGGACAAACCTTTTGGCCAAAAATAGAATGTACACTTAACCTTCTATCATATCATAGGCTTCAAATATGGAAAGTGAGAGATGATATATGTACATTTAATTATTATCCTTTGATATGAATCATCCACCTGCCATCTGGGAGCAAAAAACTGAGATCTAGGCAAAAATAAAAAGGTCAATCTAGCTATCTCTGCATTTTCGGTGGCTAAGAGGCCAATATTCTAACTTGTAAGCCACCGAAAGCTCTGATTTCGGTGGCTAAAGACAGCTATGAAAGCCATCTTAAGCCATAAAAAGAACACACATAAAGTCCTTCAATCAATCATTCTCCTTTGACTGATAATTTAGATGACCTTCGAATCTGAGAAGTTTTTTTTCCTTGCTGGACATTTATCATTACCAAAAATACTTTGTCACCTGGAGTACTGTTGACGGGCGAAATTGAATGCTCGTCAACTAGAGCGGTGGATCCGGTCCGGGGTTGTCGAAATAACCCAAGCCGTTTGGGATGATCCACTCCGACGGGTTTAGCGGCTCTGTTGGCCGATCTAAGTCCTAGGAAAACAAAAGAAAAACTAAGCTAAGAAACTAATCTAAGTAAAAAAAAAACTACAACAAGCTATATACAAATCTAAAACATATATATACAACTTACTTACTAATATTATACAACAATAATTCTATGAAATTAAATGTTCATCTATCAACATAATTAGATCTGAATTATATATGTACAGTAATTACAGAATACAAATTTTGATCTAAATTTGCAAAAATCATTGGTAAAATATCTTATGACAGCGAAACCATTATTTTTGGATTTTTTATATCTTTTCTGTGAAAGAAGAGAAATGAAAACTAACTAAGCTGAGAAATTAAAATAATATTCCTAATTGTAAATCTGAACTATATATCTATCTAAACTACTGAGAATTCTCGAACTTATTAACTGTTAAATTGCAAATAACAAACTAACCTGAAGTAATGCTTCCTATTTGTCCTGTGCACAATACTTGATTTAGTTGTTTGATGGGAGGAAACCCGCACCAAATTTTCCACAAGATTCTTGTAAACAGGAAGCAACAGTGCTCTTTGAATACAAATGACAGAACAAACAAGACATAAAACAACAACAATTTTATAATTTACAGATCATCACATTTAGATAAATCCTAGTGTGAAGATTTGTGCATGATTGCTCATTTAACCAAGAAGATTAACCTTCTATTAATTAAATTAAAACAGAGTAATTGTTGTGCATAACTGAGATACATCAGATATGGACAAAATTTAAATCATAACGCATCAACCTGTATCAAATCTTGATATATAAAGTAGTCAATAATTTGATAACAAATTAAAAAGCACAAAACTTGAACGAAAGTATGATAAATTGAAAGCTAAAGCTGTTACAAAGCATCCACTTCCATTCGAGTCTGTATAATCATAAGTCCATAGTCTTTGTTCTCCCAACAGTGATGGGTTCTTTACAAAAAATAAAAAGTATATAAAATCCACAGGGTAAAACATCCATATGGGAATTATCAAAAACAGTTTGCAAAAAATATGGGACAATCTCCCGAATCTCTATTTCTGCCTAGAACTAACAACTAGAAACAAAACTGTGTAATCAAAAGCTATGTTCTAAACTTGCACAACAGACCCAATTCCCATAGAAATTCGAATGTACCTGTAGATGGATAAAAATAAACAAGTTTAGATAATGTTTTATTTGTAAAATTAACAAAAATCTAAATTTTATGACTAGCTACAAAATCTCATGATTCTGTAGCTGGTCATATTTGCAAACAAAATCATTTTAAATCAATCCAAATAATAACAAGAATGTATACGGTGAACTCTTAATTACTAATTCAAAACAGATCCAATCATTCACACTAAAACTAACTGAATCTTTTATGCCAATTCAAAGCAAACGAAATCGTTTTGAATTGATCGAATGGTAACAGGGATGTGTGCAATCTATCAAACAATTGTTTTGTTACTATTTAAAACAGACAGAATCATTTTGAAAATTCAAAATCGACGAAATCATTTTTGAATCAACATATTATATTCTATTTATCAAACCAATTTTTGATACTAATCCAACGCATACACAAACGACTATGCTAATTCAAGACATGCATAATCATTTCTAAATCAAACCAAATAGAAACTAAATCAAACTAACTTAGAGCCAATTCAATCATTTATACCAATTCGAGAAAAACAAAATCGTATTAAACCGATTTAACCAAAACATAGCTATAATCGATCTAACAATCAAATCTTTTGCACTGATTTAATGCAAACACAATTCAAAATGAAATCATTCTTGGTATTTCGAACATAACAGAATCGTTTTTAAATCTATCAAAGCAAAACTATTTCTGAGCAAACACGATCGGCTATGCTAATTCAAACCAAAAATCGATATTGAAATCACATACCTGGGCTTTAGGAAAATGATTCAGTCAGGATAACTTTGAGTTAACAAAAGCAGTAGCTACCTCAACATTTCTGAAGACGATAGAACCCGTTGTCTTTTGCTTCTTATCATAATCTTGTAGCCTGTGATTTTCCTTTGACAACACAATAACTCGTTCCTCCAATGATTTAATTTTAAATTGCAACAGAGGAACATCCATGTAGTAACGTTCAAGCCAAGAATTGCATTTAGTACATGGTGGTTGATCAAGCCGAGCCACTATAGGTGGGGGTTCTTTTAAATTACCAGGGGTTACATTGTGAAACTTAATTCTCGGGAAGTTAGGGTCATTCTTGAGGCACGGTGGGAGGTTGGTTACATAGTCGTAGGGTTCAACATAATAGAGACCGTGTGAATACGGGTATTCCTCGTCCAAAAAGTGTTCAATCTCAGAGTCCGAATCCTCACTCAAAACAATAGGCTTTTGGTCAGTGTTTCGTTTGGGCTTGTTCTGAGCACATCTAGATATCCATCGTGCATTCTTCTTTCCCTTACTATTGGCATCGGTATTACCCTTTCCCTTCTTCCTTACAGGCCTCTTAACAATCTTAGTATTGTCTTTTGAGCATGGGTCGAGTATGGGGTCGGGTAGGTCGATGTTGGGACAGGTCGAGGGTTTGATAGTGGGTAGGAAGGTAGGAGGTAGCACGACTGGCCCAACGAGGGTTTCAGTGACCACGGTCTTGTCTACTTGGACACACTCGGTAGTGGCAAAGCCATTCCTTAATAGGAAGGCTTGCCAACAGTCACCTCTCATCCTTAAATGATGCACAATAATGATCTTAATCAAGTAGTGATGGAAGAGGTTGCTATCAGCCTTCTCCCTCTTAAATCGTTTCGACATTTTATACTGGCTGTGTAGGAGGTAGTGAGGCATATTCAGAGGAAATTCTATGAAATTCATAAGCAATCGGATATGGTAAAGAAAAACTAAACCATAACGACCTTCGCAAGTCACAAATTTCTTAACAATGGCTAATAAATCATGCCGCCTGGGCTTGAGGGCAGTGACAGGAATACCTCTGTCACAACTAACAATTTTCCTCGATGTGAATAGGAGCGGCCATGGCACTTCGTCCACTTTCGAATTATTAAACCACCTCTGCCCTTTAGCTGGCAAACCCGTGGTTGAACTGAGGAATTCTTTGTCCAGTTCAAGCTGGATGTCTCCGACCTTGGCCCTGCATCCATCAAATGTGAGGGAAAACTGCTGGGCGACCGCAAGATTGAAACCCTCAAATTTTTGGATGAAAACTAACCAACCATTATTCTCTAGGTCCTCACGAGCATTGTCAAATAACAACAGCGTTTGGATGCCATTAGGTTCTATGCGCACTACAGGTGCCATGGGAGAGAACACACAGTGAGCAGGGTAAACAGATAGGGGGTTAGACAAGGTATACGCAGGACTGAAATCTCATAGGTTTCCCCAAGACCAACAGAGGTAACCTGAGATACAAGGCAGGCATTAATGCCTAAGTGTGCGAGGGTGGTGGAATGAAACAAACCCATGCAAAACATTCATATCGAAATATACAATCAACGACGCTATGGTGATTCAAATCACTATTGGTGTGTGTTAAAAGCAATGCAAACGACATTCCAATCAAACAACTATTGAAAACCATGATAAGTCGACCTGAATATTTACACAAGAAATAATGTTTGTATGATTTAAAACAAAACAATATTTCGAATTTAGCACCAAAGATTTGACCATAAAACTTATGTGTTGTATGAAACCATTGCACCAAGGGTCTAATCACAAACAATAGAACATCAAACCACCATTGTATCAAGGACTCAATCACAATCACTAGAATACCATTGCATCACAAACTTATAAAATGAAGTCAATTTTTTTATTTTTTTTGTGTCCAGAGGAATCAACAACTAGTTGGGCACGTGCTCGCATTACACGTGGCTGTGTTATCCAACCGCTACCACTATAACCTCCAGGTGTGCCCACGATGCCCCTTACGCGGCACACAAGGTAAGTCGGGGGGAATTGAACTTGAAACCTCATGGAACTTCATTTTCATGGCACTTGCCAATTGAGTTGCCCCCCCGGGGGCTAAAATGAAGTCATATTAACAAAAAGGCAAAGTGAGTAAAGATTTGGTGTCTTTCCAACTGTGTGACCATCATTGAGTTAGAGGTGAAATGATCACATAAACAAGAGTAACCATAATAATCCAGTGACGATTTTAATGCCATCGACATGACTTCGAACTCAAGGTTTTCATCCTTGTAGTCATGAAATAGAAAACAAAAGGCAGGTGTGTGAATGCACAAAATAATCATGTCGTTTTATTCAAAAGATTACGATGAGAATCAAGGGTTCCAAAACACTTGTGTAGGCAGCTTATAAGGATAGGATAAAAATGCGAAAAGGCTGCCAACAAGTACCTCAATTTATTTTTTCCTTAAATGATGGAACTATTGCTAAGAATGTGGATCTGAAATCTAGATTGATCAATAATTACTATTGCCAAGTTTTCTAGAAGATAAAACCAAGATTCACCCAAAAGACTAACTTTCTTAGTAGGAATAATGACTAAAGCAACCCATGCCTCTTTTGGCAGTTCTTGAGCTAATGCTTAAACGATTTGTTGTTTCTCCCAGTGGTTGAAAACATTTTGACACCCTCAACAAGTGTTTGTTGCAACTGTATGTACTTTGAACTTAATTCTGGCATTTTCTTATCTTCTGTTTGGCAGAAGACAAAACAAGGTCTGGGAAGGATTTTAGCAGTATTAGATTCTCTTGAAAACTATGCGAAGGCTCCAATTCTATGCTCGATGATAAATGTGGAGTGTTTTTTTCCTTGAATTTAGACCTTTCTAAATTCACAACCTTGAAAACCCTGAGGCAATGTGAGTCATCTGAGAAACAACAAGTTCTCAAGGCAAATGCACCTGTTTATGGCTCTTTTCTCATGGCCAAGTGATTTCATCCTCTCAAACATTCGAGCAATACAGGTATTTTCACCACAGGACACCTATGCATGTGTTTACCGAGCCTTTGTGTGATTTACTTACAAATTTTGACAATCGACACCTGTAAAACAGTTCATTGTCTTTAAGGCGTGTTAGTGAATCAAGACCCTGGATATTTGCAAGCTGGCACTTGACTCCTTCTCTTGGAATAAGGGTTTCTTACTCGTTGCTTGATTTGTGTGTAACCCGATACCTTTGCCTTGCGAAAAACTCCAACACGCAGATGTATTCACCACAAAACATCTGTGCACATATCCTCTGACTGCAAATCAGGCATTTGGCTATTTTGCATTCAGAAAATTCGGTTCTACAGTTGTCTTTATCTTCCCTGATTGCACGCTATTGACACAACACCCATCCTTTTCTCGTGGCATATTTTCATGCGGCCTGATGGTTGTGTTTTATTTATTTTATTTGCTGAGTAGAATCCCATGTGTATCGGGATTGCAAATGATATGAAGTTCATATATAAATGACTCATTGATGGAGTAAAAATGAAATGGTACTCAACATTGGGATTTGCATGTTGAATTATGGCTTAATTCATAACTCAAACTATGGCATAACTCATGTCTTGACTAATGGTTGAGTTTGACCTTATGACTGTCAGAAGATTGGTTGTTGTCATTGATGTCAACCCTAGTCATGGGTTTTGGACCGCAAGATTGATAAATGTATTTGGACATGAAGGAAAATGCACATGCATATACAAAACCCATGAATGGATAGTATACATCATTTTGTTTCCAGTGGTATGTGACACGTCACGTGGATCCTCATGGTTGAGGAGAAACGAATTTTTGAAGATGACAAAGTGAATTGAAGAAGGAAGTACATGTAGGCCCTGAAGATAATTAAAGAAAATAATTACAAAATAAGAATGTGTCAGGTCGGCCCTAATGTTAAAAGGAAGTGACATAAATGGTAGAAATAAAAATCATTATACATTCATTTGATACAAGTTGAATTTTAGAGGAAATAAGAAGAAAAGAAGGCCATATTTCAAGGGAGGATGAAGTCTTTTGGTGATGTGTTCCAAAGTATGTTATTTTTAGGTCATCTTACCATTTTTTCTTTAAATTTTTTTCTAGAATGATTCAGATGGTGAAATCTCTATGGTATTTAGAAGACATATCAAGGTACCTCTGGTAAAAATTTCAGATCTTGATTCACTATAATTATGGAGATACACTATGTGGAAGATAGGGTTTGTAACCAGTCCTGAAGCTAGTCAATAAACATGTGTTTCGGGTAAAATAGTCATAACTTCTTCATACACAATCCAAATGAACTAGGACCACCTCCATTGGAAAGAGTACACATTTTATTTTCTTGTGTGATACTTTCATAATTGTATGTTAAATATTGAGCACGGGGTATGCTGTACAAGTTGGGTCTTATGAACAGACCATAATTGAATAAAGTCTACCATTCTTTCTATAACCTATTTTTTGGGGAGGATTCAAGAAGTGAAAATTGGAGGAGTTTCAGAG
>JASDQU010348336.1:0-12308 GCA_032191745.1 Picea mariana
TGTTCCTAATAACACGCATGTGTTTTAGGAACATGCACGTGATTTAGGAACATGCATGCACTTTAGGAATGCATGTGCATTCCTAAAGTGCACGCGCATTATTTTCATTTCAATTTTTTTTGGGGGCGGGAGTGACAACTCTAGTGTACGTGTTTGTTGAATTGGTTTCCTCATATTTAGGTTTGGGACGACAAACCTAGTGGTTTGGTCTGTAAATACATAAAAAGTTCCATTTTTATGAATACATCTCTATATCTTTGTTTTTAACGTTATTTTTCTATAGGCTACACAAATCCGTTGTTGATGAAACTATAGAAACAAATAAAGTCAGCTATGTATATTCCAAATATATAGTTTTCTTTTAAAATTAATATTGTTTTCTATTTTTAATCTATTTTTGTCTTGATATATATCAAAATCCTAAAATACATACCTCTTTTATTTCTTCTATAACTTTTTTTCATCTTAACTATTTTTCAAATGAGTTATGCATCACACTAGAATAGACCGATATCTACAATCTAAACGAAAAAATTGTTTTTTTGATGTTAAGACCCTCGTAGCATGCACGAACAGAAGGTGTTGTAATTTCAAGGATATATTGACTTCCATAATTTAAAAAATACATAAAATTACTATTATGAATTTTGAAAATATACCGCACTAGAACAATGGGTTCTCTACAATTATACAAGTTTTTGGAAGGAAACTATGTCGTTAAGATACTCAACCCACGCACGAATAGAGACATATACCTTATATTTTGCTGGAAAAATAACATAACACTATTAGAAATGTTGGAATATTGTTTAATACTGAGAGGGGGAGT
The DNA here is from genome assembly GCA_032191745.1 of Picea mariana. Classification (NCBI taxonomy): domain Eukaryota; kingdom Viridiplantae; phylum Streptophyta; class Pinopsida; order Pinales; family Pinaceae; genus Picea; species Picea mariana. Next base: position 830 of record JASDQU010348336.1, read on the forward strand.
GAATCAGTATTGCTTCTTATTCAATAATTTTAACAATACTTAATCATTAAACACAATAAATGATCAACAAAGAAGTATTTAGTATGAGATATGAATATGCCTTTGTCTGATTGTGAGACTTGTAATCCCAAGAAGAGTCAGTGCACCAAGAATTGGCATTTCGAAATATTTTTGCATTTTTGTAGCAAGTTGTTTGCTTAGAGGATTTAATTTACTTCTGAATATGATATCATCCACATATACTACAACAATAATAATATTTTGATTTTCAATTTTATTATAAATATTGTTGTCAGTAGCTCCTCTTTTGTATCCTTGTTGTTGTAGATGTTTATCAAGTCTTGAAAACCATGCTTTGGGAGCTTGTTTGAGACCATACGATGCCTTCTTTAATTTTCAAACATAGTCTTGGTCTTCTGATAACATAAAGGTTGTTCTATATAAACTTTATCTTCTAAGTCTCCATTTAGAAATGTTGATTTGACATCCATTTGATATACTTTAAGGTTTTTAAAGCATGCAAATGGCAAAAACAAATTGATAGCTTCTAATTTTGCCACTGCGGAAAATTTTTACTCAAAGGAAATCCCTTCTACTTGAGCATATCCTTTGCACACTAATCTTGTTTTATTCCTTATAATTTGACCATCTTCGTTAAGTTTATTTTTAAAAATCCAATTGGTCCCTACCACATTTTTGTTCTTTGGTCTTGGGACAAGTTCATAGGTCTGATTTTTCTCTATTTGATCAAGTTCTTCATTCATGGCTTTGATCCAATATTCATCTATGTTGGCCTCTGCAAATGTTTTGGGTTCTATTAGGGAGAGAAATGTTTGTTCTGATTCATATGTTAGTTTTATTCTTGTTTCAACTCCAAAACTTTTGTTACCAATTATTTGACTTTCAAAATGATTTCTTTGTACTCTCTTTAATGGTGATTTTGTATCTTGTCTTGGTGATTCCTCCTCTTCCTTTTCTTCTTCACTTTGTGATTCTTCCTCTTGTATTTATTGAATGTATTCATCATCATCATTTCTTAAATTTTCATCAAATTGTGGATTATCTTAAGATTTGATTCCTCTTGATTTTAGATTATCCATTTTTACATTTGCACTTTCCACAATTTTGTGTAGATTCAAATTATAGCATCTGTAGGCCTTTTTTATGGATGAGTAGCCAAGAAATATTCCTTCATCTGATCCGGAATCATTTTTTATTGGTTTACCATCATCTCTCTTTATGTAGCATTTTCTCCCAAAGACTCTAAAGTGTTTAATTGATGTTGCTCTGCCAAACCACAACTCATATGGTGTTTTTATGTGGTTAAATCTAAGTTGTGATATGTTGAGTATGTACATTGTTGTATACACTCCTTCTCTCCAATATATATCTAGGATTTTGGCTTCATTTAACATAGTTCTAGTTGCTTCTTGAACAGTTCTATTTTTCCTTTCAACAACTCCATTTTGTTGAGGAGTTCTTGGAACTGAAAAGTGTATTTTAATTCCATGAGTTTCACAAAACTTGTTGAACTCATTTGAGGTAAATTCCCCTCCATTGGCTGATATTAGGCACTTGATTTTGAGATCAGTGTCATTTTCAACCTGTGCTTTGAAAACTTTAAATTTTTTGAATGCTTCTGATTTTTGTTTGAGAAAGGATACCCAAGTCATTCTTGTATAGTCATCAATAAATAAAATTAAGTGATGTTCACCTTGTATACTCTTAGTTAGTGTTGGTCCACAGAGGTCAATACGAACAATTTCTAATGGATTTGATGCAGAGTATTATTTTGTCTTGAATATTAGTAGTGTTTTCTTTCCATGTTGGCAGTGCCTACAAACAGAGTTTGAAGATTTTATAATCTTTGGTATGTCTTTCATAGCTTCCTTTCTACTAAATTTTATCAAGTTATCAAAACTTATGTGTCCCATTCTTCTATGCCATAACCAACTTTCATCTATTTGAACCATGCAACATTTTTCTTCTTCTTCTATGTTTAGGATATATACATCGTCTTGTGTCCTTGGAGAAACAACCACTAATTTTCTTGAGTCTTCTTTTCTAATTTCACATTTTGAGAGTCAAATATGAGAATGTGTCCTTAATCACATGTTTGGCTCACACTGAGGAGATTAGGCTTCAAATTTTCAACTAATAGCACATTTTTTGCTTTAACTCTGTTATTTCCTAGACTGATTGTACCCCTTCCAAGTATCTTGGCAGAGACATCATCTCCAAGTGTAACACTTCCTTTTTATTTCTTTTTCAAATTGAGGAAATTTTTTTTGTCTCCCGTATATGCTTTGAACATCCAATGTCAACATACCATTGACTTATTTTATTCTTGGCATATAAGGCTACCTTACATTATGTTTCATTTTCTTCTATTTGTTTTTCTTTCCATATCTTCTTATGTTTTTCTTCTTGAATGTTGGGAGTACTTGTCTTCATGGAATATTTTAGTAGTCTACAATCACTATCTTTATGACCCTGATTGTTGCATTTGTAGCATTCAACATTGTAATCTTGTAATGGAGAAAATGAATTATAGTTTCTATTTCTTTGATTACTATTATTCTTGTATTTTTTATGGTCATATCTTTGAGCACTTTTATGATTGTTCTTTCCATAAACTCTACAGTATAATGTTTTATGCCCAAAATGAGCACTTTTATGATTGTTCTTTCCATAAGCTCTACAGTATAATGTTTTATGCCCAAAATTATTGCAAGAAAAGAAATAGCCAAAAAAATATGTTGATGCATTTTTGGAAGAGTTCTTCTTGTAAGTGTATTCCTTGTGTATTCATTTCCTTTTTAAGGGAGAGCAAATTTCTAGTGAATGTATTTAGTCTTTATCATATTATGTTCCTTTTTGAAAGAGCTATGAAGGGAAGATACATAACTTTTTGGATTTTTAGCAGATCTCTTTTGATCATAACCTTTTCTTGACTTATTGTTATATGATCTTTGACTGTTAAGAATATCATCCAAGATATTTGAACTATTTTTAAGTCTCGATTGGTTATTTCCTTTCTCAAGTTATTTTCTTAGAAAAGCAATTTCAACATTTAGCTTTTCACAGTCTCGTTGTTTTTCATTGAGTTGTTTACTTATGACTTCTTCTATTATTTTATCTTTGTGGAGTTGAGTCTGCAAATTGGCACTGGTTTGTCATGGTTCCTTGATGGTTTTTAAAACTTCATTTTCTCTTGATTTTTATTCTTTATGTTCTAATAGTTGTTCTCTTAATGATTTTTTCTTCCTTTAATATTTTCTTAGTTCTTTGAGAGAACTAATAAGTTCACCCTCAAGGTATAATTCTCCTTCAACTTCAGAGTTTCCTTCATCTCCATGATTATTATCTTAAGTAGTATCAGTTTGAGTTTCTATGCCCATAAATATAAGCTTTGTCTCATCATCTTCACTCATGTCAGAAGAATTGTTGTCTTCTTTGGAGTAAAAGTTTTTCTTTTTCTTGTAGAATTTATTTTTGTTTCCAGTTTGATCTTTTTTATGTTCTTTATGGTTATAATTTTCTTCATCATCACTATCATTTTGCTTTGAATAGGGACATTTGGAGGGAAAATGCCCAACTCCGCCACAATTGAAACATTTGAGAGTTAACTTCCCTTTGTGATTTCCAGACCCTTTCTTGAGTCTCCTTATAAATTTAGCCTCTTCTTCATGTTATTTTTCTGAGTGGATTTCATTTAACACATATTCATGGTTCTTCATTGCTTTTGAGGCTTTGAACGTTGCTCCCCCTTTTGATGGCCTTTCTTGTCATGTTCTCATTCCATAGGCTATAAGAATCCCATGAAGTTCATCCATTGTAAGTTTGTTAAGGTTTTCTCGATCTTCCAAAGTAGATACCTTGGCATCATACCTCATTGGTAATGATCTCAGCACCTTTTGGACAATAAATTTTTCATCTAAATCTTCTCCCAATGCTCTAATTGTGTTGACAATGCCATCCACTCTTTGAATATATTCAACAATGTTTTCTGCTTCTTTCATCTTCAGACTTTCAAACTGCCCTCTGTATGTTTGAAGTTTTGCTTGCTTGAATTTGTCATCTCCTTCATAGATGATTTGAAGTTTGTCCCAAATTTATTTTTTTGATTTACAATGCATCACTTTGACAAATACAGAGTTTGATAATCCACCCAAAATTGCATTAATACCCCTTGAATTATCATTACAGAGTTTCTTTGTAGCAGAGTCTGAAGGTGCAGTAGTTGGTACATCGTAACCTTTTACTACATATAGCCAAACATCACATCCAAGAGCCATTAGATAGCTTCTCATCCTTATACTCCCAAATGCATAATCATCTCCATTGAACAATGGTGCTCTATTAGAGGACATTCCTTCTTGTTGATCCATTGTGGTTTTTCAGGATCTACCTTACAGTGGTTATACTATGATGAAGGAACCTTGATTTGATACCAATTGTTGGAATAATGTTTAATACTAAGAGGGGGGGTGAATCAGTATTGCTTCTTATTCAATAATTTTAACAATACTTAATCATTAAACATAATAAATGATCAACAAAGAAGTACAGTACACATAATTTTAACATAAAAAATGTTCTTTTATATGTTTATAAATTTTATATTTACAAGCTACTACTTGTAGAAGACACCAATCCCTTGTTTTTCAAGCACCAACTTGAAAGGAAGTTGCAACTCCCTGTTGCTCAGGCTCCAACCTATAGAGGACTACAATCCTCCCTTGCTCCACCCTTCCACCCTTATTTCATATTTAAGACTTCAAACTTCAATTTCTTCCTTGGACCCTACTTCTGTTTTGATCTTCTGAATTATCTCATCGAGTCACACTTTTCTTTCAACATACTTTTCTATTTATATAGTCTTCCAACAGGTATATGAAATTTAACCATTGTGTCTCTTTGTAAATAGCAATGAACCAATATGCCTCTTCATTTTATTTGATAAAATAAAAATAATGCTTATGTAGTAAACTAGAAGAAAAACACAAAGCTTATAGATCAATGGTGATGAGGAGTATATGAAAACATATATGCAATGAAATAGGAAGAGCCATGGTCCTTATCCCAACTCTGTATTGAAGTTTTAAATTCTTTGCGCATTTATGGGTTTAGAGACTCCATTATCCTTTCAAAAACAAATGTAGTTTACGCCTTTTTTAATTATCATAAGGGTAAGCTCATCAAAATCCCTATAACTCCCAATCGAAGCAGAGTAATCATATGATATGTAGGGCCTTTAGGACTATCTTTGAAATCAAATGAGTTCTTATAACATATTTCCTTTTCCCCATCCTCTTCATCATCTAAAACTTCCTTCTCTGTGGTTTTCTCGGTCTAGAGAAATATAGGATAACTGATGAACTCTGCATGTTTCTTAACAAGGTCCTTCAAGCACCTCTCCTCAAGGTACAGCAATAGAGTTATCTTTCTCCCTCTCCCAAGAATATCGCATGGTGTATCTCTAGTGACAGTAAATGATCCACCAGCCTGTGATTCCCAGATATATTGCTCATCATCATTATGTTTACTTGTCGCAATCACCTTCTTAGCAACCAAATATGCAGAGTATAAGACAGCACCAAACTATCAAATCATGCTAACATCAGCACTAGCTGCAAGAGCTTCCATAAAATCTTTGGTGCCAGATTTGGCAATGGTTTCCAAGTTTTTCATGAGGTCAGACTTGGTCAAGTCAATACCACTGTTGATTATAGTCGATCCAATCGACGATGGACACGAAAAATATAAAGGTGAATTTTGAATTAAATCTTTGGGTCTGTGTTTGTGTTGACTCTGGTCAACTTCCAACCAAAACCGAAATAATTGTGCATTGTCCGATCCAATCGACGGTGGACACAAAAAATATAAGGACAAATTTGAATTAAATTTTTGGGTCCATGTTTGTGTTGAATCTGGTCAACTGCCAACCAAACCCAAAATGATAATGGATCATCTAATCTGCTCTCAATCAATCATCATCGTCCAATGCAACCACCACTATATTTCTTGGCTATCTCGTCCATCTCCCTTTGCAGGCTTGCAAGGTGACTATTAGTGAAGGGATAAGCCTTGGCTCTATGGATTGACACCGCACAACTACCATCATATGTAATAAAATTTCCATCTAGATCTATAACAATCAAGGTTGGGACACACTTAATTTGAAAGTGTCGATGTAGTTTAGACTGAATCCTATCTCCAAATGGAAGAACAAGCCATGGCATGCTTGCATGATACTTTTTAAAGTCTTCTTCCTCGTCATCACTGTAGACTAACACAATCTCGAAGGCCTCTCCTTTCTTCATGAGCTCGTCATAAATATCGGTAATCTATGCAATGAACTCCTTACAAACCATTAATATTATCAGACTAAATCAAGGCTTTCACTCTTTGTTTTAGATATACATACATTAATATGAATGTATGTAATCAAGCTCACTCATGAAATTAATGGAGTTATAGTCTCGAGAGAGAAGACAATGACTACATATTAAAATTTTGATAATGCATGGGCTTGTCTCAATGACAATACCATATAGCCATTGATAATGATGACCATATTGACCCTTTTTTACATCAATGAAAACACCATATCCAACAAGAAAAACTAAAATTTCACATAGCTATTCACAATTTCTATAAATAAAAGTTGTATATTTGGAAATTCATACATTTAATCTTTTTACACCATATTCAAATTCATTGTAAAAGTGCCTCGAGTAATCCCTCCAAGTTAACAGATTGTTATTTTTTCATGTTTGCATTGTCATTATCGTGTCATCAGAGACCATCATTAGCTTGCACTCACCCTCGATTTATCAAGGTACTATATTGACACCCAAATCATTAAAGTAGTAGCATGCAAGAATCAATGTACCAGTATCCAAAGGTACCTAACCAATTCCAGTTTTGTTCTTGCATATCAAAGTATCCAAAAATCATTAGATCTTGAAGTCAATAGCAAACAATATTGAATCCAGACTCTTATCATCAGAGAGTTCTAGAAAGAATCCATTTAGGTTGAATTTATGCATTTTTTGATGTGACAATATCGTTCAATGCTTCAAACATTGTATCATTTTGTGTCCTCAACCTCGTCAAATAGACTAGAGTTACAAAAATATCGTTCATTCTATCAAAAGAAGTTTTATTTACTTATGCTTTAAAGACAAAGCATTTTTAAAGGGAGGAATTTGTAATATACCTAAGGTATATTAGATCTATTGTCGTAATGTAATAAATAATTATCATGTAATAACAATTATAAAATAATTATTATGTAAAAAGTCATTAATATTGCAATAATGATAAGTCTTTCCCTTTACCCAAGGACATGATTTATCTTACTACTAAGAAAATATATTTTAGTGAAAGTTTTATCCAAGGTTTTTTATATTTTAGTGAAAGTTTTAGCTAAGGTTTATAGTTATATAATATTTGGAAAAATTCTAAAAGAAACTTTTACGCAAACCTTTGCTAATGGCTATATGAAGGTTTTGCAAAAGCCAATTTTTAGGTGAATGAGGATGCACTATGAAAAGAACATGCTTTAGTGAAATTTTTGGCTAAGGTTCTTAATACTATAAGATTAGACAAATTTCTTTTAAAAAAAATCTAATAATTAAAAATTTATTATAAAAAAGCTTCTAACTAAATTTTCAATTTTCTCACTAAGTAAAAATTTTGTAAACTAAAGATTTTGTATCATTATATTTTCATACACCACTGTTCATTGTTTATATACATCCAAAAGAACATTATTGCCGCAAAGTTATGGACAATAGATTAAAAAGATGTCTTCTATCTCACTTAGTATCACTCATTCTTTTGATTTACCTAACTTTCCTCTTTAGAGGTCGAGTAAAATTAATCTTTACAACATATTGATGTGTATAGATTATTCTAAGTTCAATATTATAAACTAAATGAGTTCATTTAGTTTTTTTATTATTTTTAATTATAATTTATATAAATTAAAATTTTATTTAATTATTTTTATTTCATTTCAAAAATTTTAAAAAACAAATTGTTGAAGAAACCACAAGCTAGGGTTTGACAGTCGCGGTCTCAACAGAGTTCAGAATGGTTATCAAAGGGGGTGGGAGTGGCACCCCATCATACAAGCAAGGAGTGGTGGACAGGGGGAAGGCCCACAAGGCATTGGGTTCAAAGAACCGCTGACAAGCACATCGGGATCAAGATCGCAAAAGAACCAGGAGAACAACCAGGAAAAAAGGGATCACGTGGGGGAGGAAGCCAGAGAAACTCATAAGGTTGCGCAGGAACCAGCGAACCCCAGTGGGGAAGATGGGCGCAACCCATGTAAACCTAAAACATCAGTGATACCCAAGGTTATACTGGAAGACCCACAAACGCAACTCTATCAGGACCAGATGAAGACGCATGCACTAATCTGCAAGTTCATGGGGTTGTGGCCCACAGAAATAACATTGTGCAACTGGATAAAATATCAATGGAAGCCAAGTGGAGAAGTGGAACTCCACCTGGGTTCGAAAGGATTCTTCACAGCAGTCTTCATGAACCTGGAGGACAGGGATAAAATCTTTGAAGGGGGGGCATACTTCCACGCCTCAGTGGGGTTGTACATGCGGCCATGGAAGGAAAACTTCTCCCCGGAGAAAGAAACCTTTAAAAATGTCCCAGTCTAGCTGAGGTTTTACTCCTTACCGTTAGACTAATGGTTGTCGTCCACCTTCGAAGCAATCGGGAACAAATTGGAAAATATGTTAAGACATCGTAAGCAACTCTAAAAGGGAGATATACATCCTATGCAAGGATATGCATAGAGATGGATGTGTCGGGGGCACTCTCGCAAGCCATAAGCCTAGAATTTAGGGATGAGGAATGGATACAAAGCATCGATTACGAGCAAATCTTATTCAGATGCAGAAGATGCCATGAACATGGAAACTTAATCAGAGAATGTTTGCTCAATAAAAAACAAGAAACGGAAAACACCAAAGCACAGCAAGATGAGGACGGGTTTGTAAAACCGAGCCACAGAAATATAGCAAACAATAAACCAAGCAAAGCCCCAACAAAAAGCAACCCGAAAGCTACAAATAGACCAGAAGGACGGGACAGGGAAAACCAAGGGGAAGAAGGAGGAAAGGAAAATACAAAAGTTAGAGAAGCTAGGGAACAAGCAACTCAGGAGAACATTGATATTCTAAGAAATAAGAGAGAATATAGAGATAACACAAGTCCTATGGAAGGAGGAACTAAAGACGCCAACACCCCAATGCAAGAGGCAGACAGAGATTCGGAGATGACACCAAGCGAGGTAGGCACGAAAGACCCTGATCTCAGAGACATTGTGGAAAGGGAAGGAATAGATCTCACAAACATCTTGGAGCAATGGAAAAAGCATGGAGTAGACAATGTGCCAACGAAACAACTAGATTGTATCCAATACCTTTTCCTTCTAAGGGAGGAAGCAAAATCCAGAGGGATCAAATGTACGCACGGCGAAATAAGACACCTGGGAATCAAAGCAAGCAAGGGAAACCCACAACATTCACCCAAGCAGACGAGGCGAAAGAAAGGCAAGAAACCAAACAGCGTAGCCCTACAAGAACTAGGAGCCCTGCTGATAAATTCAGGTAAGATCAAAAATATCTTTCCCAACTCCCCCCCACATGTTTAAATGAAGATTATAACATGGAATATAAGAGGCCTAAACAACTCATGAAAGCAAAGGATCCATAAAAATAGACTGAGGAAGGAACAACCTGGCCTCTGTTTCATTCAAGAGACAAAATGCATTGTAGACAGAATGGAAACAATCAGTAAAAAACAATGGAGCAAGTACAAGATGTTGGTTGTCAAAGACCAACAGATGGTAATCGGTATACTCACCTTATGGAACCCACATTCACTAAACCTACTAGCAGTTGAAGCTACGAGACACACACACACTCGGTTAACGTGCAAATTATAGGTAACACTGAGGTGATTCTATGAACCAATGTGTATGGTCCCCAGAGGTTGGAAGAAAAAAGGAGAATGCTCGAAGACTTAGAAAATCTAAAGGCCAGATCCCACAACATCCACTAGATATTGGCAGGGGACTTCAACATAATCATGACACTTGCGTAGAAAAACGGGGGCACTAGGAGAGTGGATAGAGATGTGGATGAATTCTTAGCTTTCATTGAGACAATGGAGATGGTAGACATCAGAACCAACAATGGCCAGTTCACCTGGAATAACAAACGAAGTAATCACTACCAAGTAGCTACAAGGCTAGATAGATTCTTGGTGTCAAAATCCATCATTCTATAGGGCCTAACCTTAGACTACAACATCTTGCCATGGGGGGGTTTAGATCATTGGCTAGTCCAATTGGGAGCAAACTTCGAAACCACTCCGAAGAACAAACCTTTTAGATTTGAGAAATTTTGGATCGAACATCACACCTTCAAGGAGCACATCAACCAATGGTGGCCGGAGGAATTACCAAACCAAGGGACAAGGATGGTCAAACTTTATAAGAGACTCAAGTACATCAAACACAAACTCAAATACTGGAACAAGGAAATCTATGGGAACATAAACCAAGAAAAGAAAAAGATCAAGGATAGAATGAGGATACACCAGGAACTCTGCATAGACGAGGGTTACACAAAGGATCGGAAAAGAGAAGATATCCAAATGACCCAAGAATGGGAAGTAAGATGCCAGTAGGAAGAAACTCTTTGGCGCCAAAAGTCCAGAATCAGGTGGCTAAAGGAAGGGGAGAGAAATACCGAGGTTTTTCATAGAACCATCATTGCAAGAAGAACCCACAACAAAATCTTGAAAATTAGGGATCATGATGGGATCAAAAGAGAATCCCACAAGGAAATTGAACATACATTGGTCAATCACTTCCAGGGGATAGCCCAGGAACCCAAACAAGACAAAACGGAGGCCATACAAAGGATAACTCAGCACATCCCCAGGTTGGTCACAAAGGCATAAAATGCCAATCTAAACAAACCCATAACAAAGGAGGAAATTAACCAAGTGGTCCAGAAAATGCCCAATGGAAAGGCTCCAAGCCCAGATGGCTTCATAGTGGAATTTTTCAAAGCCTGCTGGGAAGTGGTTAAATGTGATGTTTATGGGGTGGTGGAAGACTCCATACGTTCAGCCTTCGTCCTAAAAGCGTTAAATTCCACAATGATCACTCTAATCCCAAAAGAAAATTGTAACGACCCTAGTTGGATAAATGTTTAAGAATTATAAAGTAAAACTAATTAGGGGATTAATTGTGTTAACAAGGTATTAATTAAACAAAGATGATTTAATGATATTAATTAAGTGAGTTATTAATTAATTAAAGGATATAATTGTGATTAATTATTTAATAATTTAACTACAAACTACATTTAATAACTTGCGTAATGGATTTAATAGATTAATGGTATATGATATAAAATGGTTGTGTATGCAA
>JASDQU010348338.1:1135-12308 GCA_032191745.1 Picea mariana
ATTGAAGATTTCTTCCACGTCTCCCAAAGGTGTGTATAAGGCGGCAACACAACCTTCCAACAAAAGAAAGACAAGAGACTCGTGCCTTTAGGGTTTATGGAGTCAATTATATCAGCACATTAACTTGGAGAGACAACAATGATTATACTTGTCTAAAAGATAATAAGGTGGAAGCTTGAGAAGTAGTACCTTAAGTTCTCAAGCACCAAGCCTCAAAGAGAAGGTTCAACTAGGGTGTAGGCACTTCTACTATCTAGGCCCTAGTGATTTCTCCTATCCTTAGACTCTTGAAAAATATTTAATGCAATAAGAACTAGACAAAGCTTCTAAAGTGCTAGTAATAAAGTGGTAGCTTCTAAAGTGCTACCACTTGCCTAGGTGACAAAGGTAATTACTTCCAATTGTTACGCAAGCTTGGCATCTTGTGAAGGCTTTGCACAAGTGCTGAATTCTGTGATAACATACCCAACAATTATTCTTGGGTCAACGTTTTATTGGCACACTTGTGTGAATACAATAATGAAATAACACAAATTCTAGAGATGTTAGCCATATTGTTAAAGAAATAAGGTATGCAAACAATGGAAGATTAGTGCTTAAGGTATCTTTAGTAATCATATGAGAGTATTAATATTATACTATATAATAGAAAATGCAGATTTCCATGGAACGGCAAAAAATTACCTTTCCCTCAAAGCAATCTATGTATAAAATTCAACATTAACATAGGGAAATACATATTTAGTGAAATTATTGCCAACAAAAACATTTTAATATTTTAATTCAGCATCAAATATTGGCTAATCCAAATTAGTGACTTACGGTATAAAAACAATTAGCTCTGGATCACCATCATTGCTCTCCAAAAATTCCTGTGGAAAAAAGCACCAAAACAATTATGTAACTTGAGCTCTCTAGAGTCCACACTCTAACAACTAAACGTATCACATATTCTAAGAAAAATTCTTGCCATTAAAATTTTTCAATGGTAGAAAGAAAGGACAACAAAACATTGCAACTATCAAAATGAAGAGCATCACTCATAAAAGATCCTATGTCATGCAAACAAGTCCAATGCTTTTAATCTTTGTCAAATGCTCTTGACATTAACTGAACTATATAGTTGGTTCCTTCACTACAACAACGTAGTTTTTAGAAGTCTCGTACGTACTCTTGAGTGTTTTCCATGTCAACTATAGGCATGCCAATTGTGGGCATTGTTTCCCTATCCTTCTTCATTTATTCTTATCTTTCATTTATGTCACTAGGCATTAATTCTACCCCGAGATTGTGATTCAAAGGGCGAAAATAAAGATGTAAGAGCAGTTAAATAAACACATGGCTTTGGCAGACCAATGTTCAATAAGTACCAAAATTTTCGCAACAACTCATGTATACTACCCCCATTGGATACCCTCTACCTAATGCATTAAGAGGCTTCAACATTTGGTGTCGCTAAGCAATGGGAAAATCTTCTGATGACTGATAGAACAGGCAGCACATCAATGAGACTATGTACGTCTTTCCCTAGGGCCAGTAAATTCTTTCCCACAGAAGCTAGGGATACTTGTTCTCAGCATAGATCGGATTGACGACTTAATCTGAGCCAAATCCATATCATAATATTATGCTCTTCGAAAACTGTTGTGAGCAACTTTGCCTTGTATGCCTCCCAGGATCATCCATCCAAGCCCTCTCAACCTTGGACACTCTCTAGATGACATCATTAGACAGTACATTAGATCCTTCTAAGAAACAGATTATGCAGCAAATACTTCTTCATCCTCACCCTCTACATCCTCATCCACTGTTACAGACATCTATTTGATCCCTGGGACAATTTCTTCTTTCTCCTTCTTTGATGTGATATTTAATTCATATATTTCATGTTTTAGCTTGTTTTATCTTGCTCTATGCTTTCGAGGTAGCCTAGGGCATTCATACAAATTGGTATCATTGATTGTACTTCCTAGTTACATTGACCTACATTTTGGTCATTTGTTGGACATGTGCGCATAGTGGAGATGTGCAACCTAATTTATTTTCAGGGATTGCTTTTTCATGATCTTATCTTGTCTTTTGAGCTAGATGGGTGTGCCCTACTTGTGGACATGTCATCTATTTGGACTTAGTGGCTTGAGAGGATTCATGGAGGATGAGGTGGGTTGCTTTGCAAGTAGCTAACATGTGTCATCCATTCTTGGCTTAAGGAGACTTCATAGCTTCCATTTTTTATTTTCTTGTCTATCATGAGCTAGAGGACTAGTGCACCTTCCTCGAGATCATAATCTTTCAATCTACAACCATGCATGCAATATATTCCAAGCAGGAAGACAATGCTTCACTTGAGGTCTATTCCAAGCATATTTCAGTGTTTTTTCAGTTGCTTTTACAATGCATGAGGAGGGCACCTTACATTGCATGCTTTCAAGCTTTTCTCGTCTAGTTGGTGCACCCTAGTTGAGTGTACATGAAGCTCTAGGGAGGGTGCCTTCTTCCTTTTTCAACATAATTTCCATATCAAGCTTAGTTCTCTTCTTAGTCTTCCACCTTTTTTAGACTTTCTCTTGGCTATAAAAAGTAGTGCAAGCAAAGGAGACAATGATCAGTGTCTTCATGCTTTTGTCATCTTGCTTTCATTCTTTCCACTTGAGACTTAGATTTTTGAGCATGCACTTGTGCTATTGTAATAGTTGACTTCCCACATTCACTACCATAATTGAACTTCGAGTGGTGTAAGAAGAATGTAAGAGTCTTGGGATAATTACTTCTATCCCCCAAGATCCTTGAGTGTGTTGACTTGTATCCAACTTGCTTAGAACTTATTCTTTCTACAACTCTAAGTAATGAAAATCAAAGCAGCATCTTTCAGCAACCAATATGAGTGTATTTGTGTGTAAGATTTCTATCTATCTGGCATAGCTCTTGCATGTTTGAATATTATTTCTTAAGTACACGAAATTGTGAGATTCAAATAGCATTGTTTACCATGCAAACTTTATTTTCACTTCACTCCATAATTCCAAGGACAAAGCACCAATCATCTTAAAAACAGTTGATTTTATAAGGATTTTCAAGGCAACCATACTAGAATATCATTGTTAGTCTTCTAACTAAGTTGCAAATTTGTAAAGGGAGTACCTTAAACCAGCAGTAACACATCGAGTTAGAGTGTTTTCTTTGTATTTTTGGTCAATTTAGTTCGTTGTTCTGCAACTTTTATTGCATAAACAAAGAAAGAATATTGTGAATTTATAAAAATTCTGACTTCTATTGACATATATAATCATAAATTCGAAGTTAACCAATGCTGTATATCTTGTCTCRGGGAAAGTATCGGCGAGGGTCTGGCATGTAACTTCTCGGTGACATCGGCGGAAAATATCAGAATATCTCGGAAAATGTCGCAAGACAGGGGTCTAACTCGGAATATCTCGGAATATTTCGAATATATCGGACATGTGTTTAACTCAGAATTTATCGGAATATCGGAGAGATATACAACACTGAAGTTAACACTTGCTGATGTGATGAAGTTGCATATTTTTAAGTACTTTACTGCAGAATAACAGTTTTTTATTGCAACTTTGTGGTAGTTCAATCTCCTGGTATTTCATATTTGAAGCTTCAAGTCATCCAAGTATACCCCCTTGAATTGGCATGCACCAATTCTATCAGAGCTATTGTTGGAAAGTGTTGAAGATTGGCACTCAAATACTCTGATTGGAAGAGGCAGAAGGAGGAGTTGATTGGAATAGAAAAATTTAGTGGTGAGTTGCAATTTCCTATTCTTAGTATTGGTTTTTAGGGCAAAATCATGATGTGTGTTTTTTACTACATGGGAAGGAATTAATTTATCATTCCAAATATATGAAACTTTTGTATTGCATTTATCATAAATGTTAAAGAAATTAAAAAGAAACCTAGTGTGGCCAATGTCACAGGGTTTGCTGAACTTGAACCTTGAGGTTCGAAGTTCGACAAACCTCAAAACAAAGTTCAAATTTGACTCGGGTTCGGCTAAGGTTCAGGTTCATATTCAGGTTCGCCGATATATTAAGTTATTAACTAAGCTGCCAAATTCCCCAATGATTCGAACTTTCACATCCTTCCTGCCTGTTACCACACAAACTCACACTTATAGAGATAAAATCTGAAAGCTCAAGTACAATCCAGTGTAACTCAGAGGGAGGCCACTGTCACCTCACCAACCCTCTTTCACTTTAGGTCGGCTCTCCTCCAGCTCAAGGGGGGGTATCACTAGGTTAAGATTGCTAGGATTTAGTGCAATGAAGCTCATGGTGATGTGAAGAGTAAATCTAGGCAAAATGGCTTTGGTAAATTTTAGGGTGTGAAAGATGATAGGAGGACGGGAGACTAGTGTTTTTTCATTAGGCATATGGGGTCAACCAAGGACACTCTTGAAGAAAGTAAAGAATAGATCTTGGGTGATACCTAAGGTAGTCCACTACAAACCTTTGGAGATCCTCCTATAGAGTGATAACTAGGGTAGTCCACTACAAACCCTGGAAGATCCTCCTCTGTCCTTTAACAAGGTTTTATGATAATATCAAGGGAAGGTTCTCCACTAGAAACCTTCCTAGGGTTTATAAGACAGGATCTATTCAAGAAAAATACAAGGAAAATGCACCTTCACCACTTGATAAGCACATTTGCACTTAATACACCCAATAAATAAATCCACAAAGACTTAAAAAGAATACTTACTAGGTAAATCCTTGCTCATCCATAAAACCCTAACCATGAATCATCCATCAAATGTAATAAACAATATAAATAAATAAATATATATATATATATATATATATGAGGGCTATATATATACCCACGCAGGGGTGCCCTATATATATAAATGTGTATAAGAATATTTATGAATAGTATGATATGATTACAATGAGAATGAGGGCTATATATATACCCACGCAGGGGTGCCCTTATCTATATATCTTACGTAAGGGCACCCCTGCGTGGGTATATATATAGCCCTCATTCTCATTGTAATCATATCATACTATTCATAAATATTCTTATACACATTTATATATACAGGGCACCCCTGCGTGGGTATATATATAGCCCTCATTCTCATTGTAATCATATCATACTATTCATAAATATTCTTATACACATATCATACTATCTTACGAAAGGGCACCCCTGCATGGGTATATATATACTATATAGCCCTCATTCTCATTGTAATCATATCATACTATTCATAAATATTCTTATACACATTTATATATTGTTATCCACATGGATTTCAACATTGTACTCCAAATATTTTGGACATTTAATTGGTGAGCCAGATTTGGTTGTCACATTTAGTATCAGAGCAAGTCTAATCCTACCCTTTGATCACATTTTGTTGCCTTAGCAACATAATTGCAAGCTTTTGGCCACCCAATTTTTTCGAGTTCTTGGAATTTTGGGTCTTTGACCACATTAGGGCATTTTTCCATTAAACTCAGAAATTCAGTGGAAGAAGGGTAGTCTGTTGCAAATCCAAAAATAAATAAATAAATGAATAAAATAAAATAACATAACAGAATAGTCACCATTGCTAAGCATAAGCGTGGGAGAGGAGATGAATCGTGACATTGATAGTTGCATCCATACAAATCCGTTGAAAGGCTTTGCAGTCGGCCGCACATCATATCTTAATTAACTTAAGACGAACTGAACATTGGAAAGAAGAGCACCACCATCATTATGTTCTGTCGTTGTGATTATTAATTTACAAAAAAGTGCCACCATTGTTGATGTAACCACAAATAGAGGCCATAAAAAAAAATCGTGACAATGGATGGACAAAACCGAAGTCATTTCCACTGTCATCCAAGTAATTACACACCAGTTTATGAAGGGCTAACTAAGGTTTCAAAGTATCATCTCATCCGACGTATGTGTACCACAGGTCACCGCCGTATAGTTTGCAATGAGTTTTCCAACCTACCAATTCCATCTGTACTATGTTCCGAGAAGTTTCCAGCCACTGAAGAATAAATCGATCCGTAAAGCCCCTCGTCCGTACAGTTGTCAGCATAATGTATCCAACAGTATAGCCGTCGAATTACAGAGTTGTATCGTTTCAGGCCGTACCACTTGTTGTGCCTGTTGTCGATTCATCCATGTTGTACGACTACAGTTATAATTCGTTGTTGTGATTGGTTCATCTTATCCGGTTGGCTTAAGAATTAATCCATATGACGATTCATTAATTTGCGAGTTCAAAGGATTAATTAATAAAAGGAATTCAATATAAAACAAATATAATAAGTCAAAGGGTAAGAGAAGGTGTTATTAATTGAAGGTAAAATATTTATTATTTTAAGTGGCATAAAATATTACAAGTGGAATACGAAAGAAATCAATTATAAAAGGAGTTATAAGAGGTTAAACCAAAGAAAAGTTTTAAAGAATAAACGGGTTATTATATGGTAAAGTTAAAAAAGCATCATATAAAAGAAATGATTAATTTCTAAGGAGAAGTGTATTCCAGGTTAATTATAAAAAGTGAACCAATAATAATAATAATTATTTGATTGGGTGGCCAAAGGGGTCCATGAAAAATATAAAGAAAGTATAAGAAGAAGAGTGTAGAATTTTGAAGTTTACATCAAAAATATATTAAAAGGGATATTTAAATTTTGAAGTTATCAGAGAAAATTATCAAGGAAATTTTTATTTTCAAGGAATCCATTGAAGAATATTTTTATAAGGGCATTATTTAATCCTTGAGGAAAAAAGAAGGGTTATATAAGATTCATAACCAAATATTTGTTTCAGAGTGTGTAGGTTTTTAGTTATCGTAAAGTATCGACGAAACAAAATGAATCCTAAGAATGAGGAAAAAGGAAGATTTTCTTAGGAAGGTTGTTCAACTTCATGTTGCGGATTATTTACATTAAAAGGAAGTATTCAAAGAAAAGAGATTAACATCGTTATCAACGAGAGGCATAAGGAAAATTACATTAACATTAATTTGGAAAATCAATTATTAATTCCATAGCCGAATATAATTGAAAAGGAAGATCTTTTTCACAGGAAACAATATGAAAATAAGGAGTTGCAAGTAACATTTGATGATTATGAATATATATCTCAATTCAATGTTACAACTATGTATCAGAAAGAGATTGACATAATTCTCAGTTTACCCTGGTTTGAAAAACTAGGTACCCGCATCTTAAACATGGAGAAAAGGTTTTTGGTGTTTCCCTATAAGAAGAAGATGATGACATTTCAAGACATTACTATGAAGTCAGATTCAATAGTACATTCATCAAAAGACCTTAAAGACATCTCAAAGGTGATACTTCAGGAAAATCAATTGTCARTATCAAAGATACAAAAAGAATATGACGGAATTATTGTAGATAAAAACAAARAAATTTCTCATTTAAAAGATCACAATAAAAAACTTCTTACTCAGATTAAGAAATCAAAGRATACAAAACCATGCATTCGAAAGTTGGAGCAAGAGAATGAAGATATCGGAAAGAAATTATCAGAAAAAAGARGAAGAAAGTTCACACTTAACGATCCATTTAATCAAATATTGTTAGAACAAATTAAAGGACTGAAAGAGAAGACAGCGAATCGAGACACGAAAAGAGTTGAACAATCCGAAAATGAAGAGCTTGCATGCTTAAAGAATCATAATCAAAACCTACTTAYGCAAATGAAGAAGCTTTAAATGATAAGAAGTCACTRGAGAATAAGTTAGAAMAATTTATCCAGAAGGAAGCATCGACATCTTCAAGTGTTAAAATCCAAGTTGTGGAGTAAGGAACAAATACAGATCCAATGGATATCATAACTCAAAAAGATTCCAATCCAGTTGGAGAAAAGCCATATAAGGATGTTGGAGTACAAACTATGGAAGTTACAGGTGTACTTATTAATAGAAATGCAACTATCAACAAACTAGTGCAGGAAGAAGATGAAACATCAAAAGTAAATCCTAAGCGCACTACAGATACAATAAAGGAAAGTCATGATGCCAAGACACCTTATCGACATCCCAATCACAAGAGCAGACACTTTAACCAATCAACATCGCTTAGAAGGAAAACAATTGTCCTATCATCCAACGAATGTTAATTCCAGTACAATTGAGAAAAAACTAATCGATGAATCATATAAACACAATGTTCCACAAAGGATCAATTTAGGATGGCCAGATCCTTTTACAGTTCGTCAATTATGCTCGACACTTAGAAGTTTGTATCGTCTCGATTCGTCCACCATAACAGCATCAAGAACCAAGAACTATGCGAGTACAAGACAAGCCAAAGCAAGACATAAAGCCCATCCATAATTATGCTTTGAGGACAAAGCATTTCAAAAGGGGGAGACAATGCTATATATATATATATATATATTAACACTAAATAATAATTAATGAAGGGACACCTTCCTAATGAAAGGTCACGTCTCTTACGAAAGGGCACCCCTGCGTGGGTATATATACGACCCTTATTCTCATTGTAATCATATCATACTATTCATAAATATTCTTATATACATTTATATATTGTTATCCACATGAATTTCTACATTGTATTCCAAATATTTTGGACATTTAATTGATGAGCTAGATTTGGTTGTCACATCAAACTTGAAAAATCATCCACAATTAGTCTCCTCAATAAAGGAGCTTTCGTCCTCCATCCATAGCACAAATCGAAGATAAAAGTACTCCAACAAATTTCAAAAATTCCAGACTTGCTAAGGGATTTCTCCCCCAATCCACCATGAGAAAAAGAGAAGAAGATAATGATAACGATAATGATAATTTTATTAATGTCCAACAAATGACCGCAAAAGTAGTTCAAAGGGACTATTGAATACAATGATGTCATTACAAAGCAGGAGTACTGAAAGGTCTCCTATAAATGCAAGAAGCAAAAAGTAAGATGAGAATAGAACGAAATAAGGTAAAGCAATAAAGAGTGAGATCTATGTTGAGATATGAAGAACCGTCAACCCCAATCCCAGAGACCTGCTCAAACGAGATGTATTGTAGGAGAAACTCCAAGAGCAAGAAGAAGAA
Source organism: Picea mariana (assembly GCA_032191745.1). NCBI lineage: Eukaryota > Viridiplantae > Streptophyta > Pinopsida > Pinales > Pinaceae > Picea > Picea mariana. The sequence continues at coordinate 10,215 of JASDQU010348338.1, forward strand.
CCAGAGGTGATGAAATAGGTCAGTCGTGGAAAGGACCCATCTCTCCTACCATATGAGGCCGAGTGAAGAAAAACGAGTATAGTAGGATGTCTAGAGGGGGAGTTGGTGTGATGCCTAGGTTGTCCACTACGTTGCTAACTGGAAGAGGGTAGTACCTCGATGAGGCCTGGGGAATCTCATCCGTCTCCTGGAAAGGGATCTGGTCTGATCATGTCACTAAAATCTCACGGGACGGGGAAGATCCCTCAGGTCCGCACTGATCTGGACTCTAAAACTATACTAGTGTCGATTTGTCTCTTAGTGCCTTTACCAGAAGGTAGCAGTGTAAAGAAGGAGGTGATCTGCCGAATAGGGTCTGGTCTCGAAGGAGGATGAAGAGTATGGGCTTGGAACCTGAGGCCTCCTCAAGGTGGCACATTCCTCCAAGTTAGGATGAATTTAGTCTCCAATGTTTAACCAATCCTCAAACAATGTGCAAATGGTTCTCTCCCAAAAATAAGGAATCAACCAACCAATAATATCATCAATCCATGTGCCAAAAGTTAACTAACACCATGGAAGAAGGGGATGGCCCCATATCTAGCAATAAAATAATGCAATACATGAAGTGATGCCTCAAAATAAGTGACAAAGTAAATGAGCACTCCATCTAGGTAATCAATCCACATCATAACAAACCTCCTCAAGTGTGAACACATGCCAACTAAGCAAGAGCATTCTAGAACCAAGCCTCCAATCAAGTGAAAAGTTGGTCAAACTAGGCATTAAGAGGGCTAGAACAACCTCGACATGACTAGACAAGTGGAGCACTCGACCATTGTAGGTAGTCTATGTCATTAAGATGTGATGTATGAGTCAGGGACCACCAAATATGCCTAGACGTTCACACAAGAGAGACCAGTCCTCATTAAACCATGCTCAAATAAACTCTAAAATGCCTAGAATCATGTGAAAATGGGTGCATAAGTGAAGTGCTCTCCAAAGGTGTGATAATGATCATATCAAGTGTAATCTATACACCCAAATGTGCTAGGGAACATATCTCCTACGCCAATGTACCACCATGTCACACCACAACATGCCTAAAACATAAGAAAATGGTGACTAGAACATCACAATCAAAGAGGGAAATAATGTGGAACATCCCCCCTGTTGACCGCCTCTCCAACATAGGTGGTCAACTCCATGTGCCATGAAGAGATGCATCATCAGATGCAAATGTATTGAAGACTTTTGGTTCTACGGGGCATTTTTGGCCCCAGCACTTCTTTTTGTAACTGGAATTTCCGCACCCTTGTGTGGGTCAATAATGTAATAGGTCTGCATGAGTCATAGTCTAGGTCAGTTACCTTGGGATCGGTTCACTGGAAGAGTTCCTTTCACCGAGGGTTTTTTATCCTCCGATTATCAATTTGGCTTTTCAGCCTTATTGACTTCCCTTGAGTTTTTCCCTCACACTTGCAATAATTCCTCCAAAGTGGTGAATGGCGTTCCAGTGGGATTATCTTTTGGTAATTATTGTTAGGAATCATTGTAAATGACCATGCGAGACATCTTAGAAATTTTCGCGGAATTCCGTCGAGTCTAAAATATTTTTTTTAATTAATTAATTTTTAATTAAATTTCCCTAAGTTTGGAGGTTTAATTATTTAATTAATTGATTATTTTTTAGTAAAATTGTAAAAACTAGGTCCTTGGACTTTTGATAGGGGTATTTGTGCTCAAAAGAAATGGAATGAGACCCCCTACATCCATGGACCAAGTTTTAGCTCAGTCGGACAACTTTTGCTATGGGTTTGTCCACCCGGAGTGTCAGTCAATCAAAAACAACAATATTAATTGCTAAAGTCCAAACATGGCAAAAGTGTAAAATTGTAATAATGAGTTAGAAGGATGTTAAAAGATGGATAAAAGTTAGAGAGAGACTCCCTAAGCCTTTCCTACCCACCCAACCTTGATTTAACCTTTCTTTACCCTCACCCCCTCACATCACTCAAAAAAGTTACGCCCCCTAGGGGGATTGACGCCCTCCTTTAGTGATGCAACGTTGTGAGCTAAGTTTGATGCGTGGGGGGGGGGGGGCTCTCACTTGTG
>JASDQU010348343.1:0-12404 GCA_032191745.1 Picea mariana
CTAACTGATTCACCCCCCCCCCTCTCAGTTAGTTCATACCTGTAACAAATCTAACATGATGGCTTATGGCAAATTAAAAACAAAAGCAGAAATGGGAAACTGAGAAACCAAACGTTTTAGGGAACAAGCGGGACCCTCAGGGCCTAGTAGATCCTCAGATGATAAAATAGATGATATGGCTAGGATAATTAAAGAGTTATCAAATAAGATTTCCAGAATGGAGCTAGATCAATCCAAGGTATATCCTTTCATTAAGAGGGAATTCAGAAGAAACCCCAACCCTCAAAATCAACAAAGACAGATTAAAAATGAAGACCAGAAAATTCAAACTCCTTTAAAAAATGAAAATTTTATAGGAGGAAACGACTTGCAAGATTTTGAGGATCTGGAAGAAGAAATGACAAATTTGGGTGATGACTTCACACAACCTTATTTAACTAAAGAAGAATATGTGAAGTCCTTGAACACACAGCAATCGTCAAATAAAGATGATGACATAAACAACACTGATGTTTCTGTCTATCAAGAAATGACCGATTCTATAATGGCTGAGCTCCAACCTAAGTACAACTTGAGGCCTAAAAACAAACCTTCGTCGACTCCTCAACCCAAGAAAATTCTCCCTACAAGTGAAATATATGAGCCCGCCCCAAACGAGACTGAGATGCATAATAGCAAAATAAAAGGGGTAGATTCGCAGAATCCCAAAGTAAAAGAGGCTGAGACCCAGGCAAAAGAAATTAAGACAACTGAAACACATATATCAGTAAATAAACTCACAGGAAATAAATCAGCACAAACAAAAAAGTTAGAAAAGAAGGAGTCTGAGGTTTCGACTAGAGAAACAGACAAAGGTAGTGGAGGTTTCAGCCTTGAAAATGAGATAAATAAGATCAAAATACCAATCCCTCTGGTCGAATTAGCAAAGAATTCTATGTATCGAAAGAAGATAACCAAAATGATAGGTTTTTCGGATCCAGAAAGTCACTCTGACGTGATAAACTTGGGAGATGATAAGCCTAATATCAGTTTTGGTCCACATTTCGAGGGTGCCAGAGACACCGTCGATCCCTTCTATATTACCTTGAATGTGCATGATTCACTGTTGCATAACAGCATGCTAGACTCTGGAGCCTCACATAATGTGATGCCCAAGTCTATTATGGACAGACTAGGCCTCGAGATCACCAGCCCTTATGGAGATCTCTACTCTTTCGGTTCAAGGAGAGTTAAGTTCATGGGTATGATAAAAGATTTAGTAGTCACTCTTGCATAGGTTCCGGTGAAAAGCGTCATGATGGATGTAGTTATCGTCGATATACCTCTGAAGTATGGCTTGCTACTATCTAGGTCGCAGGGAGCCAAACTTGGGGGGTCTCTTCAACTAGACATGACCTATGCCACGATTCTTGTGTTTGGTGGACAATTTACTCAGCTATACAGGGAAACGAGGCTAGCATACACAGTGAGCGACCCAAACAATGCTAACAATTATCCTGTTTATATTGTCGATCAAGAACTAAGGAATTGTATTTTGTCTTTTGATGATGGTGTAAATAGTTGTACAGAAGACAATTACATAAATAAAAATGAATTAGGAAAAATAGATGAGAATATGTATAGCACTAGAATTTGGAAAATGTTTTTTGACGGTGCCTTGTCATATGAAGGAGCAGGTGCAGGAGTACTATTTGTAGCACCTGAAAATGAATTTGTTATTCCTTTCTCTTACAGGCTTCAGTGGGATATAGATTACACCAATAACGTATGTGAGTGTGAGGCTCTAGTCTTAGGGTTGGAAGTTGTCAGGAAACTAAAGGTAAAGAACTTGGAAGTATACGGAGACGTAGAGTTGATAGTGAAACAGATAAATCGGCAATATCGGGCCAAACACCCAAGACTAAGATCTTACAGGAATTGTGCCTAGGATTTAATAGAAAATTTCTTCTCATCGGTAAATGTTCATTTCATCCCACACTCTGAAAACTTGCAAGTCGATTCATTAGCCAAAGCAGCCTCAACATTCACCCCCCGTATAGCTTTCAAACTAAGGTACCACATAGAAGTGAGGAATAGACCTTCCATACCAAACAACATCCAACACTGGCAAGTATTTGAAGTTGACGAACAAATTAGGAAGTTCCTTGAGATGGGGGACGACTTCGTCGAAACTCACATTAACCAAGAAAACCAAAACTACCACACATGGATCATGCAAGAGAGAGAGGATCCTCAGGGGTTCCAGGAAAAGATCGCTAATCATCGCATGTTGGTTTTAAAGAACAATCAGATTCCAAAGGGACTAATCCCTCTAGAAAGACTGTTTGACCAAAATGATATGCCCTTAAAATCTTCTTTGCAACCTCAACCAAAAGAGGTTGAAGACTGTGACATAGGGACCAAAGAGGAGCCTAGGATAGTAAAAATATCAAAGTACCTTCCTCCCGGCATAAAAAGCAAGTATAAAGACTTACTCGGGTGGTATAAAGACATTTTCGCTTAGTCATACAAAGAGATGAGAACCTATGACACCATTGTGATTGAACACAAGATACCCCTAAAGCCTGGTGTCAAACCTTTTAGACAAAAACTCAGACAAATCAATCCTATTTTATTGCCCATGGTCGAAGGGAAGTCAAAAAACTCCCGGATGCAAAAATAATTGTACCATTGAGATACTTTGACTAGGTAGCAAACCTGGTCCCAGTTAGAAAGAAAAGTGGGGAGATCAGACTATGTGTTGATTTTAGAAATCTAAATAAGTCCTCCCTCAAAAACAATTACCCCCTACCCAAAATGGATCACATTTTAAAAAAAGTAGTTGGGGAAAATAGGATGTCGATGATCAACAGGTTTTTTGGGTACAACCAAATCGCTGTCAATGAGCACGATAAAGAAAAAACAGCCTTCACCACCCCTTGGAGTACATTTATGTATGACAAGATGCCTCTTGGTTTAATGAATGCAGGTGCTACTTTCCAACGTGCTATGGATATCGCTTTCATCGGTGAAAGGGACAAATTTGTGGTTATCTATCTTGATGATCTAACCATTTTTTCTAAATCCGATGAAGATCATCTAATACATCTCAAGCAGATGTTTGATAAATGTCACGGGTTTGGTTTGTCTTTAAACCCCAAAAAGTCTCACTTTGCTATGCAAGAAGGTAAACTATTGGGCCATATTATGTCTCGAGATGGAATTAAAATTGATCCTAAGAGGGTTGAAGCTATAGACACCATAAATATCCCTAGGAATGTAAAAGAGATTCAGTCATTCTTAGGAAAAATAAATTTTTTGAGGATATTTATCCCAAACTTTGTTGAAATCATGACGTTGATCACAAATATGCTAAAGAAGAACAACGAAGTGAAATGGATAGCAGAAGCCAAAGCATCGTTTACACGCATCAAGAAGGTTATAAGCGAGGCACCCGTACTGGCTAGCCCTGATTATCTAAAAAAATCCTGATTTTCTCGTTCGCCTCCGAACACACACTTGTTGCGGTACTCCTCCAGAAAAATGAAGAAGGTTTCGAGCAACCAATAGCCTTTTTTAGTAAAAGTCTTAGAGACGCTAAACTCATATATGATATAATGGAAAAACAAGCATACGCTATGGTGAAGGCGTTAAAGGATTTCAAAAACTACGTGTTACATTCCAAGGTAATTGCGTACGTACCCACTAGTTTCGTAAAAGACATTTTGGTTCAGTCTGACAGTGATGGGAAAAGGGGACGGTGGCTCGCTAAAATTCAAGAATTCGACCTAGAAATAAGAACGACGAGACTAGTAAAAGGACAAGGTTTGGCTAAGCTCTTAGCTGAATAAAACTTCAAAGCCCTCAGAATAAATGGCCTATAGGGATGTGAAGAGTGTGTGGACATGAACGAGCTTGATGAACAAATAACTGTAATCAGAATTGAAGAGAAGTTTGCCTCATCAGATTGGTATAAAGACATAGTGTCCTACCTACTGACCTTGAAATGCCCGAGCGACCTATCCCCATCTAAAGCCAGGACATTGAAGCTGCATGTGGTGAAGTATTGTATATCCGAAAGCCAATTTTATTGGAAAGACCCACTAGGCTTCCTGTTGGTTTTTTTAGTTGAATCAGAAACAGATAAGGTAATAAATGAATTTCACGAAGGAGTGTGCAGAGGACATCACGCTTGGAGGGAAACGGCTTATAAGATCCTGAGGGCAGGATATTATTGGCCCAAACTTTTCTCAGACGTCAATGCCAAAGTCAGAGCCTGTAATCCTTGCCAATTTTTCATAGGCAAGCACAAACTCCCAACGCTACCGTTAGTTCCGATCAAAACGGAACCCCCTTTTCAACAGGAGGGACTAGATTTTATAGGCGAAATTAACCCTCATTCCAGCGCTCAACATAAATGGATCCTAACTGCTACAGATTACTTCACCAAATGGGTGGAGGCTATTCCAACTAGAATGGCAATGGATTCGGTGGTGATGGATTTCCTAGAAGAAAATATTTTGTCTAGATTCGGCTTCCCCCGAAAGATAGTCACAGATAACGCCCAGGCATTTAAATCTATGGCTATGGTCAGCTTTTGCCAAAAGTATAATATCATTCTCGGTCATTCCATGGCATATTACCCCCAAGGAAATGGGCTAGCCGAGTCTTCAAATAAGAGTCTAATCACTATAATTAAGAAAGTGTTGAGCGAAAACAAAAAATATTGGCATGTGCATTTGAAATAGGCTTTGTGGGAAAATCAGATAGGTACAAAAAAATCTATCGGCACTTCTCCTTTCCAAATGGTATACGGGACCGACGTAGTATTACCTATAAATCTAGCGCTTCCCGTAATGAAACTTTGGCAAGATGAGAAAGAATAACCAAATCATGTCACAAGAAGAATAAACCAGCCGATTGAAGTCCAACAGCACAGGGCCGAAGTGGACGAAAGGCTGCAGAAATACCAGGACAACATGAAAGCGTTATTCGATCGTAAGGCCAAGGACAGAGAATTTCTCCCTGGTGATTTGGTTTTGAAATGGGATGCTAGGAAGGAAGACTCGACAAAACATGGTAAATTTGATCATATATGGTACGGACCGTTCAAAGTCACAGCTCCTGAAGGAAAAAATTTGTTTCTATTAGAGAATTTGGACAGTAAAATCCTCAACGCCCCTGTCAACGGGCATTATTTAAAGCACTATATGCAATAAATGGTTTCCAAAATTTCCATTGTATATATCGGTTTGTGTTTTCTTTTTATTTCATAATTTTTCTTTGGTACTTTCATCACAAATAAATTAGGTCAGTGTTTTTCTAGAAGTAGGGATACGAAATTTTCAACGCATTCAATTCTTTAAAATCCTTGATACTCTTCGTGTTGTCCCCTTACAGGACCCTGGCTTGTAGTCCAAACGAGATAAAGGAATAAGCAGACGGTCATATATCGAAGAATAAATTCGCCGAAAACAGGCGATAGAAAAGATTTTCCGTTATTTTAGAAGAAGAACGAAGTGGTAAGGCAAAGGTACGAATTTCAGAGAGGTCTGTATTTCAAACGAAGGTCTCTAAAGTGTCATGACGGTCTCATAAGTATGATATGTCATTAAAAGAATGATTTCTGACTCTGGGTCCTAAGAGTTTCACCTAGATAAAGATAAGAGGTAATTAAAATAAGCAGAGAAGAGTAAAGTGTCTCCGAGAAAGGGTTCCAAGAGTCGGGTTTAATCCATGACCCCTGTATTTTGAATTCCAGACCTTTCTACGTCGCCCTTTTTTCTGTCCTCGGATTTACCTTCTTAAAAATCCAAGCACCTTTCTAGGTTTCCCACAGGGGGAGAAGAGGTTACGTTTTAGCTTTGGAAGTTGGAAAATAGACCTTAGAAAGTAAGCCAGTCCTCATAACTCCTCAGTCTCCTACTAAATAAAGTTATGCGTAGGTTGATCCCCTTCCTAAAACAAGTTTCGCAGAAAGAAACCAATGACTCTATTTACCCAATACAGGCAAGTGGTCTACTATTCTTCCCATCCCGTAGGGAGACGGGATCCCTAGTTGGAGCCTATGTTGGAGCCGCCTTTTCCAAGTGGTTGAAATATAATTCTTAAAATCAAAAGTTGGTTTTCAGGCTGTCTTTTACTTTATGATCTTTACCCACTGAAAGCCTCAATACCTCGACATGCGAAGTGGTGATGGTCTTTATAGTCCTAAATCACCATCTTTTAACTGCTAAGAAAGATTATCACTTTTATTACCTCGTGCTATCAAGCTTCAAGAGTTACAAGTCACATGGTTTCCAAACTCCGATATGCGAAGTCGCGAAACGGTTTTAAAAGTTTACCCAGGTTAGTGTCAGGAGTAAGTTACTTTAAACCCTAGTTAAGCACAGTCGGGGTTTTGCAACTCGGTGATCACTCTCCCAAAAAACCATACCTTCGTAGCTCTGAGTCGCAAAGTCACGATATTCATTAATTAAGCACTTAATTCAGACCACGATTTTTTTTAACTAGATTGCATCATTGTGATTTCGGGTTTTGGGGGCTCAAAGGGTAGGAGTGAAATCTTCTGATACGGTGAACGTCGAAAAAAGGGGGATTAAAGACTAAAGAAAATTTAATTAAAGGAGCTAAGCTGGATTAATCGATGTGCTATTGCAAACTTTAACACACACCATCTACAGAGTAAATTTAAATGTTTTTGCGTTGATTCGTGTTATGACTCGTCAAAAAATTATGGCATTTATTTGAAATACGGTGAAGTGACAAATAGGAGGATCTCGCTTTTACTGCTAAAATATTTCTTTAGACGATTTGACCGTTCTGTTTGCAAGGATGACAAGGTTTTAAATACTAAGACAAAGAATTTTTTCTTTCATTATTTCAAATTCTATTTCTATTTTTCTGCACGCAGAGATTTTTTCAACAAGATAATTTCTGTCTGTATTTACATTTTTACTACAGGAGATCTGAGTACAGAGTCCTCTATCATGGCTCCACGAAAAGATTCCAAGGCAGTTTTCGAGAGTTCAGGTCAAGGCTCAGATGTTGTTTCTGATACTTCACCCCGAAGTATTGATACTGTCAAAACCTGGACATACATCTCTGACATTCTTCAGTCTGAATCGGTGAATTGTTCAAATGATTCCAGCGATAATGAGAGGGATGATTTGGCCACCAAATACAAAATCGTCATTCAAGCAGAGATGCACAAAATAGAAGCAAGGCCACGGCTCCTTCACTATTATGATATGATCTTCTGGGCGCTAGACCATGTGGATATCCTGACCAGGACTATTATCAGCGAGAAAAAGGTGACGATTGGGACTTTTAGACCAGAACATTTGCAGGCAATGTATCAGCTGTCACCCACACCAAACTTCGCGTACAATGTCGAGTTTCTGGAAGGTTTCAAGTGGAAAGAATGCAATCAATATGGAAGAAACTTGTCCGACCTAATCAAGGATTGGGTTTCGCACCCTGCAAAATTCAGAGCGGATGGTAATGGAATTTATTCAATATCCTCCTTAAAACTGCAATTTAGGTATATAGCAATGATGGCCTGTAGGTTGTATGGGAAGGAGCACACCACACACTTTTTCCTCCCATGGGTGCCTCTGATTCATACAGTTGCTGAAAGTTTTTCTTTCGACTGGGCCAAACTGTTGTCAGACAGTCTAACCAGTTGAATTACCAAATATCGAGCACAGAAGGCGAGTGGGAAAGTAGCTTCGTTTTTCATGTCCACCTACATCATGGATGCTATTTGTTTCATGAATCCTTTCCCTCTAATGAGTTGGAGTTGGACTCCGTCTAATGCTGAGCCTATTCATGTCTATCACTCGAAACTTTGGGAGGACAAGGCCAAAGAATTCATATACGAGATTTTCAACTGGGTAATGGTATCGATGCACATCTCCATCTTAGGTAACCCACCTACCAGGATTTCAGACAGCATCGCGGCCAACTTGAGTAGTGTGGCTGACTAGTATGTAGAGGCAGAGTTTTCATACATCAGGGTTTTCGACGCCTCTATTCCCTCGTATGCTCTACCACTATTCGTGCCAGATAAGCTGGTATGTCACGAAATCGCTAGGCAAACCGTGATCGGTGGCATAAGCAAAGATCTAAAGGGTTTTTCAGAGAAGGTATGGCCACCCTTCCCCATTCATTTTTATACATATTCTTTATTAGATTTTGGACACGCCAAATCCGAGGCTACGGCCTTGGAGGATTTTAAATTGGTCGACATCGAGTTTAAGAAACATGACCCACACAAGGTCGTGAGTAATCACATGGAGAATTGTGGCCTGAAAAGATATGAACATGAGCATTCTCCTCATGACGACATCTTCTGAGGTGTGATATCCTATGCCTAGGTCCTCAGTTGGATTCAAGCCCTGTCGACCGGGGAGATGGTCGATTTCTTCAAATTTCAGGAACACCGATGGAGCTGCCTTCCCCCAGTTTTACAGGGTAAGAACCCACAGACTGCAGATATACAGCAAATGGAATCCAAGGGCTCAAAAGATTCAGATCCTAACCTAGAGGAAAATCAGGAAAAGAAAAAGGAAACCGGGGACCCAGAACAGGAAGCCGAGATCCCCAACCCATCAAACAAGCCAGTCGCGGTTGTTACCCCAGAGAAACCATCCAAGGAAATCGACAGTCCCATCGTTTCTATCACTCCCCTACAGTCCACAAATGGGACCCTCGACACGAGATGGATTTTTGGCGAAGAACTAACGCCCATTACTATAGAAGAGTTGCCTCCAAACGATCTCTTCTTCGATAAGAAGAGAAAGGCCGTTGTGAAGCAAGATCTTTACCAAGAAGTAGGCACAGTAGCCAAAAAATTCAAAATCCTAACCGACGGGAAGGCCATGAAAAAGAAGGAATTCACCAATCAGATAGCAGGGACGTTGGGGGCTTTTGCTACAACCAACCAAATTTCCCTCGGATCTCTAAAGGAACAGTTAAAGCGGAAGAACCGTTTGATCAAAACATTGGAGGCTAAGCTAGCTACAGCAAAGGAAAATGCCAGAGATCAGGTGAACATAGGTCTAGGGAAAGCCAGAGCGGCTGATCAAAAGGAAATTGAGCGGCTCAGATCCGATCTCGAGAAAATACATCAGTCGGCCCAGACCATCCAAGCTCAAATAAGCCAGCAAGAAGAACTGATCAGGCAGCTACAGGTAAAGTTAAATTCTACCGAGAGCCAAGTTATAGATATCAGGATATTCGAATCCCAAGCCGTTGAAATCCGAAAAAGAGTGTCAGTAGCTCAACAATATATACTTGCTAAAGTGGAGGCCATCCAAAACCATTTCCATACCATTGACCAAGTACTGGAAGACATTTCTTTGAGAGAAAGAGAAGCTGGGGTGGCTCGGGTCACTTTCCAAGAGTCTGTTATAGCCACGATGAAAAAATAAATGGTCAGTAGTTCCAGGCTTTCCATCCCAGAGAAAACTAGAGGTAATATCTTGTTGAAGGCATGGGAGCGTAATATATCAGAAAGCAGAGAACGAGCTAAAGAAATGAGAAAATCTTGTGAAGAAACTTTCGGCTTGATAAATGAAATTTTGTTGGATCTCGATAGGGAAAGCAACACTGGGACACTGGGCCAGATCGATATAGCCAAGTGCCTGCTCAATATCAAGGAGAACGAGGAAAAAGAGCAGGTTGAAATATCACAGATAATCCAAACTGATATAGTCCAAGTGGATAAATGGCTATTAAAACTGAGTGTACAGTTATGTTCTATCATCACTGAAGACCGACAAGTAGGGGGAAGGTTGCCATAGTTAGCGAAGGATTGTTACACTTTTGAGGTAAACAACCAAGTAGAGCCTTTTAGGTTAATAGCCCAGTTGGTGGAGAGGTGCGTCACTTGCACCAAGCAGACGAAGGGGCAGGTTTCCGGTGCCAAATAATGACAAGTGTCTGCCTGTTCTATTCTTAGAACCTAAAGAGTAAAGAAAGAAAGGTGCTCTACCTAGATGAAGGACGACAAAGACAAAGAAGCGAAACGCTTGAAATTCCCATTTTGTAACCGAAAACTTCTGGAACGATTGAGATTTGAATGTTTAGAAGTTTGTATAAATAGGCATTTTGAAGAGAGAGCAAGGGGATGGACCTTTCTTGGCAGATTGTAATACAGACTTTCTTCCTTTTGAAAATTAATACAAAGCAATCCGAAGATTCCTGATTCCGTGAAGACTGAGTTATGAGTTTTGTTTTCTCTGGTATCTTATATTAAATTTCATTTCGCATATATATTTATGATGAATGCTTAGCTACAATTTAGTGCAACTTATATTGTGGTGACCAACTTTTTAGTCGTCTAATCACTTGCAGTTTTTCCTCTGTATCAGCTATCAGCAGGTACAAGACTTGTGAACTTTTTAAATCTCTATATTTTATGCTTCGTTAGATTACTTCTTGTCTTTCTCTTCTTCTGTTTACAGGGCGAGAGTCTCCCTTGATAGGAGCCTTGCATTGTCGACTGCTTAATGTTTTCTCACATTTCATACACAATTCTTTTAAAAGTTAACTCAGTTTCAGGAGAAGGCCTTTGGTTTGTGTTCCACCTTTAACATCAGATTTCGAAAGTTCTCTTTTATATGGTCAAAAATTTGAGGTAACATTTTAAACCTTGAACTTTCTCTCCATTGTCTGTTCCTCCATGACTATGCCCTTTGCAAGACAGCCCAACATTGAACCCAGCCTATCGGATCAATCCAGCATCGCTTTGAACCTTTTTGACACCATACTTAAAACCGCCATCACCCAGGTCGAACTCGAATGTTCATGGGCCACAATTGAACGAGATATAAGCATCCAGGAACGTTTGGAAGCAAGGCAGAGACAACTTAGAGATCAGCCTTAGCTTCCTTTTCCCAAAGGTTTATTTTTCCCTTTTTTATCTTTTACTCACTTTCGGATGCCTAGACCCTGTACTTTCTAGCCTTAAGTACAGACTCTGGAACAACATATAGCGCGAAGAATCTTTTGGGTTGTTTCCAACCCAGACAGGTGACCACCACATGTTCCTATGTGACAGTTATTTAACACAAGCTATTCCTCTTCTTGAGTGAGACATCGATGGAGAATGTAATCCACTCCTTGACAATATAAAGTATTATCAAGTATAATATAGTTCCGCGCTTGATGGCATATTCTCCAACACTCAACGCGAGAAGCAAAAAATGGGCACTTCAAAGTCTGAAGATACAAAAGTATATCTCCATAACAAGGGTCTGAAGATGCAATAAGGAAAAGATCCCCATTAATCACTGACTCCTCGGGAAAATTATTACAACTCTCGACCAGAAGTTCCGAGATTAGTTCAACAAACACCAAAGGCTTTTTAGACTTCACCGAAACAAAATCTAAGTCAAATTCTTACAGGATGAATATCCATCAGTGGATTTTCCCATTGATGACCCATTGCATTAAAACATATTGAAAAGGGTTCACAACAACAATGACGGTGGTCTTGCAAAGTAAAATGTAATGATGGAACCGTTGGACAGCATGGACAACTGCCAAAGAAAGTTTCTCAACATGTGTGTAGTTGAGCTCCGGTACTACCACGCCTCAAATAAGATAGTAGATAACATTCTCTTTGAGCACATCATCCTCTTGGACTAAGAGCATGCCAATAGTAGACTCTGCGGAAGCCAAATACAACAATAAATCCTTGCCATAATCCAGAGGACTGAGCATAGCGGAAGATGTCAAAGCATGTTTCAACGCTTTTAAAGAGCATTGAGCCGCTTCATCCAAATAGAATGGGACCCCTCTTTTCAAGAGACACATAAACACTTTAGTAATCTCGGCATAGTTGGCAACAAAACGCTGAAGAAAGTTGGATTTCCTTTGTAGACTTTAAAGTTGTGGGATTGTGTGCAGGGGAGGCAATTGAACTATTTCCTCAACCTTCAGAGAATCGACGATGATTCCTTTTGGTTGACACGATAAAAACCTAACAAGAGTCTCGATGTCACACATAAAATACACTTATTTGGATTCAAGAAAATCCCACAGTAGCGACACCTCTCAAATATAATTGGTAAATGTGAAGGATGATTAGATCTCTTACGAGAACGTGATGCCAAATCATCAAGATACGCCTAGACTATGTGTTTGAGGTCATGGAAAGAAAATGACATGGCCCACTGAAAAGTGGCTCCAACATTCTTAAGGCCAAAATGGATTTTTTTGTACGTGAATGTACCCCAAGGACAAATAAATTTTGTTTTATGTTGGTCCTCAGGCATGATTTGAATCTAGTTGTACCCAGAAAATCCATCCATAAAATAAAATACCTCACAACTCGCACATTCATAGAAAATATGGTCAATGAATGTGTTGGTCACTATAATTGCTTAATTAATTTCAAACAACCAAGTGAAACATAA
>JASDQU010348344.1:0-12307 GCA_032191745.1 Picea mariana
AATTAAAAACTATGATAAATAATTAATCAACTTGGGTTGTTACATACACCCTCCCTTCAAGAAACTTCGTCTCTAAGTTAGAGTAATTTAAAATACAATGGTAATGACACATGATTCATACATCCTCATCAAATAAACAACATCATCAATTTAAAACACTTATACATACTAGTGTTCATGTGCAAGGCATGCATGTGTAGCTAGCACACACAGGACTTGCACATGCACTAATGACAATACTTATCACTCCTAAAGTAATTCTTGTATGCATCCAATCCAATTAACAAGAACATTCATTTCATAAAAGATAGTAAACCATTTAAAATATTTGTGAAATCCCTCAATTATAATAATTTAGCACAAGCAACATTCACTTAGATAATTGTAGTTCAGTTAAGCAATTATAAACATACATATATACATATTTTTCAAAATGAGGAAATTAAGAAATTCTACCATAAGGCGAAAGCCCCACGCACTCTTGACTACTTCTAGTCATCCCTCATCCCTAACCTACTTCCATCCTCCATCCCTATCCTTCCTCTATTGGACTATCTTGGAGCGTCAACTATATTGACCTAACTCCAGATAGAACCCAGAAGCGGAAGTGTCAACTCTCTTGACCAAGCTTCCCCGGTAGACATCTGGTAGTCATCATCACACGTCTAGGGGAGTGTGAGCTAACACCATCCTCCCATGACTCTAGATTTTAGAAGATACATGGTAGGAAATGCCTCCACCCCTCCTAATAGAACTAGGGTCAACACCCTACCATGGACCATGCAATGGCACTATGTTGCTAGGAAGTTTGTCATCGTATATTCATTTTTAGGTAGTCTCGCCACCTAAAAAACCTGCACTTGTCCACATATCATAGCAATGCATTTGAAACAACATAATTTCACATACAAAGATTCATACCATATTGTTTCTTGGTCGATGTTCACAACATCAACCTTTTAACATCATTATCCTTTGGCTATTTCATAGCCTCTTGACCTACAGGTTAGTCTATAACACAAACTCATACATATCCATGCATTATCATCATGTAAATTCATTTAATCATAATTTCAATCCGGTATCCACATACCAACAAATTAAAATGTCAATATTTTCAAGTTAGAAATAGATTGAATAATATCCATCATAATTCAAATAACGTTAAACATTCATAGAATTGGCATTCACATAAGTTCATATGTCTTAAAAGTTCAAGTGTATCATTAACAGTTTCACACTGAATACAAAATAAAGAAGATTAGGTCTTAAGTAATTCTAGTTGTCTAAGTCAAAAGGTGGCATTACATACAACCAACCTTTGGGAAAACATATTCTCGAGGTGGTCAAAAAAGTGAGGGATAATATCGTCGTAAGGTCTCTGCATCCTCCCAAGTAATAGATCCTAGGCTATACTTGTCCCACTGGACCTTAACATGGTCTACTAGACGATTATTGATTTGTCGAACCCTACGATCCAATATGTGTAACAGTTTGACCGTGAGGGTTCCTGCGTCTAATACCTGCAATTCCTTCCAATTCAGTTTATGAGGTTTGTCAACAACACAATGACGTAGAAAAGATACATGAAAAACATTATGAGTTTTATGCAAGTGGGGTGGCAATACGATACTATAGGCAACGGGTTTAATTCTCTCTTGGATTTTGAATGGTCCTATAAATCCAGGTGACAACTTTGTCCCCTTCCCGAACTAAAAGGTACTCTTGTTAAGCCCAGTACGAATGAAAACTTGATCTCCCACTTTATAACTTTGATAAGTCCTATGTGCATCAGCATAAATTTTATGCCTATCATGTTCTTCCTTTAGTTGTTTCCTAATCTGAATCACTTGTTCCTCCATCTCTTGAATCAATTCTGGCCTAACTATCACTCGATCTTCTAACCTTTCCCAACTCAATGGTGTCATGCATGGCCTTCCATACAAATCTTCATAGGGTGGCATTAAAATGGAGCTATGAAAACCGTTATTGTAGGCAAACTCTAACAAAGGTAGGTACTTCTCTCAATGGATTTGATTATCCATAACATACATCCTAAGCATGTCTTCCATAACCTGATTTACTCTCTCATTTTTCCCATTTGTTTCAGGATGATATGTTGTGCTTAAGTTCAACCAAGTTCCCTATCTGAAAACCTAGATATGAATTGGGAGTCCCTATCTGAAATGATCTTCTTGGGTAACCCATGAAAATGGATGACCTCACTTATAAACATGCATTCCACATTAGTGACATCATAAGTGTCTCTAACCAAAATAAAATGAGTACTCTTGGTCAACTTATCAACTATCACAAGAATGGAATTGTGTATATGCGATGTGAGCAGCAATCCCACAACAAAATCCATAGAAATGACTTCCCACTTGGACATAGGAACATCATACAGTTGTAGAATACATGTCGGGTGGTGGTGGTCATCCTTCACTTGTTGACACTCTAGGCACTTGGTGATGAAATGGACTACATCATGTTTCATGCCTACCCAAAAGAAAATATTATTTATTTCCACGTACATTTTCTTTACACCCGGATGTGCATAATAAATTTCTCTATGGGATTCCTTGAGTATGATGCTTCGAATATGCCCACCTTTGGGGTTGTACATCCTTCCCTGATGTCTTAATAATCCATCTATTTCCAAGTTATATCCTTCATACAATCGTAAGGAACCATCCTTCTTCTTGAAAAAAATTACTAGTGCACCCCAAGGTGAGACACTAGGCCTTATTATCCCTAATTCAAGTAGTTATTTCAACTACATCTGCAACTCACAAAGTTACAGTGTCGTCATCCTATACAGTGTCTTGGAAATTAGCTCTGCACTAGGTTTTATCTCAATGGTAAAATCAAGCTCCCTCTCAGGAGGTAACCCTGGAAACTCTTTCAGAAAAACATCCTTGAACTCCGACAATACTGGATAGTAATCCAAGGTAGGTCATTTCCCTTCATTGAGTGCTTCTACTACATATAATCAACAACCTTTCCTCATGCAATGTTTAACCTTCATGGTCAAGATAAAGCGTAGAGACACCTTCCTCTGTACACCATGGATATCTACTGACCTTCCTTCATCATCAACACAAAGAACCTTTTTCATGAAACAATCTACCATAGCTTGATGGGCCTCGAACCAATCCATTCCAATGATTAGTTCATATGTCCCTAGAGCAGTGATGTACATCTTCAACCTAGTAGTACACACTCCTAGGTTTATTAGAAAATCATCAACGCTA
The DNA here is from genome assembly GCA_032191745.1 of Picea mariana. Lineage (NCBI taxonomy): Eukaryota > Viridiplantae > Streptophyta > Pinopsida > Pinales > Pinaceae > Picea > Picea mariana. The sequence continues at coordinate 3,255 of JASDQU010348344.1, forward strand.
GGTCCTACTGCTTTTTTTTCCCTCGAAGCCATCTCGAATTGTTTAAAGTCATCTTGCTCGTAGGCTATCAACCCACACTTTTCTAAAGCACAAGGTGAAATGAAACTATCAATAGCACTAGAATCAAACAAAATCTTAACATTGACATGATTTAGCATACCTTACGACTCCACCACCATGGATTGATGTTCTTCTTGGCGATTATTGACTGTTGCATAAATCTGGTGTCTACTACTCACTCTTCCCATCAGGGCCTTTCCTTCTCTATGCATAAATCTTTCTTGTAACTCTGGGCAGTCACGTTGTTAATGGCATCCTCCACACCCCCAACAAGTAACCTGAGATGGAACTTGCACACTTCCCTGTGACGGTCTCTAAAATGAGTTATTTCCCCTGGAACCCCTGCGTCATTGGTGATGAGTGGGATGTTGGACTCACTTCCATTTAAATACATGTTGTAACTGCTCTAGGAGTGACTCTATTGCCATAAGGATATGGCCTAGAACTTCCTCCCATGGAGAAATTCCTAGGGGCCTTCCCCACGAATCCAGTATGTTGTGGAATGGTTGACCTCATACCTCCATTTAATATCATATTCTCCTCTGTGTAATGAGCATTTTCAACTACTTTGGCTACTAATGATGGTTTCCACATCCATACCATGGCCCTTATATTAGGGTTTAACTTGTACACAAAACATTTTTCTTGTCATTGATCGGTTTCCATGTATGAGACATATTTTACTAACTCAATGAATCCGATCTCGTACTCTTCCATTGTCTTGTTTCCCTGAACTAGAGCATGAAATGCTCCTACCTGTTGTTCCTCGTAGTACGCAGGAAAATATTTCCTCCAAAACCTTTCTTCAAAAAGATCCCATGAGATGGTGTCTGGGGTAAGGTGCATCTGCCTCTCCAAGTTACCCCACCAATTCAAGGAACTATCCCTCAACTAAAATATTGATATCTTATCCTTTGATGTGGAAGCATAGTCTCTTAAGGAGAAACATCATGTCATTCCTTCCAACCATGCCTCCACACGTTCACTTGCATGACCACCAGCAAACTCTGGGAGTTTGAACTTATGTAGTTCTCTAGTGATGTCCCTTGTTGGATGCCCTCCCTCTGAATCCCTCGATGCTTCAGGGTTACCCACTTCATATGGTGGGGGTTCCACTTTGACATATACTGACTAGTGTCCCTTTAATGTCTCATTAATAGCCTCTAAAGAGCACAAAATGAGAGTTAATCCAGGTGATGGTGGTGGCAACGTCGACATTGGCGGTCCTTGCGACGATGCCCCTCAGCCTCGATTTCCCTAAGTCCTAACCATCTTGAATAATTGAATCTCCATCACCCAGATGCTTATCAGGGAAGAGTTTAAGGCATTCCACATTTTCTCAAACTTATACTTTCAAACATAGGGTTAGACGTAAGTTTTTTTTTTTACTTGTCTGTAAACAGACATTACGTTCTTTAGGGTAAGTGGCTAAAGGTCGGGGTCGAAAGCCTCTAAGCTTGGTAACTTGTTCGGGTAATTTTCTAACTCCCTTGCCTTTCCAGCTATTCTAACACTGTGAGGTACCCCCCAATTAATATTACTTACCTCCTTAAATCCTTAGAAGCTTGAAAACTAAATATAGTGTTTTAAACACAATGTAAATTAATTATTAAAACCCCATAACCTAGATTAATATGTTAACCTAAGCTCCACTTTAATCCCCTTAATACTATACTAATGTTAATTGACATATTAGTATTAACCCTTAATATTAATCCTAGCAACATTTAATGATGCATACGCTACTAGCATAATGTAATTTTTAAACTATGATTACCTCATTTCACAGTACATTACATGTAATGTCCCAAAGCATAAATTTGCAATGTGCAAGATTATTTATATATAACTTTATATACTAATAATTTATATAAAAAAATTGGTGTATAATTTATTGGTGTAAATTCTTATATTTACTATAAATATTAAATATAAGAATAATTTATATAAATAAAAATAATAATAATTTAAATTTATGTTTATCTAACAAATTATAAAAATCTCGACTAGGAAGGTGTCTAAGTTATAATATATATATATCGAATAATAAATAAAATTTTAATTAAATGAATAAAATTAAAATAATATAATTGTGCAACGCGTGACCTCTCATGAGACCCACGTGCTTATTCCTCCCACATAAACTCACTCGACAAAACCCTATCCTCCCTTTCTCTCATTAGGGTTTTCACTAATTGTTTCGAGACAAGGGACTGTAAGGGTGTGGCACATGGCTCCATGGCCAGTCGCCTGAAGAGCNCTTGCCAACCTCTGCTTGGTGAAATGAGCTTCGACACCTTGTGGACTTAGCTAGAATGCTCAGAGATTTGGGTGCGTTGAGCACTTATACTCCTCTTCTCAATGGCTTGGTCTTGAGCACTGGGCGCGGTGTGAAGAGCCATGCTATCTACCCCTCGAATGCATAGACTCTCAAGGAGTGGTGTGTAGAGGTGTGTATAGACTCTCGATGCTTTATGCTTTATAGTAGGGTTCGAGGGATTCATTCTAATTGAATTTAATCTCAGAATGCATGTCATTTATGCAAGATCTCTGTCGGGCAGACGACCACCTCTGTAATTCACACATTGCCTATGAATTTTGGCAAAATCCTTACTGATTTCCTTGTGTTGGGGTTTCGAAGGAGCATTCGAGGGTTTGATGAGAGATTGAAGAAAGAAAGAAATTATATCAGGTGGTTTCACTCATTCTCTTGACATCCATGGCTGAGTGTTTACACTTCCAAGGCTAAGGTGTGCTCTGGAATTTCAACAGAGCAGTTGCATGCTAGAATTTGTGTGGATATTTTCTATAGATTATGGAAATGGGGTGCATTGGTTGGTCATTTCCTTCAATATTATCAAGAGGTCAACCCCTATCCTCTGAACGTGACCTAGTCGAGGGTTTCATGGTTCGAAGGGTGCGGCGGCCTCTTGAAAGGATCATGTGGGGCACAGTCGATGACTTCATGGCTAACTTCCCAAAGGGCATGGCTAGGCGCACTGACTCATCCCTTTCTTCCTCATGTTGATCAAGGCTATGATTCAACTACCTAAACATGGTGGCCAGAATACTATCATACTTGGGCTCGATGGTTGAATTTGATGCATGGTGCAAAGGTTTTGGGCTCGAATCCTTGAAGATGTCAACGTTTTCATACTTTGTAACTATTTTGGGTGTTGTATAGCAGTGGGGCTCGGTCCATGGCTACCCCTTTGGGCTTGCGGCCATGGCTACCATGGCCCATGGCCCAAAGGGCAGCACAACCATGCAACTCATTTCGTGTCTACGTGTTAGCAAAGGATTCTTTTATAGGTGAACAAATATTCATGAAATATTCATTTACAGTATTTTACTTCTTTCACTTCTTCTCAAGCTTCTAGGAAGTTTCATTGAGAAGATATAGTTTCATTACTTCTCAAAATTCTAAGTAGTTTCATTATTTTTTCTTAAGCTTCTGGGAAGTTTCATTTATGGGTTCTGGTACAATTTGTATGAACATAGTAGCCTCTTTTAGACTATGTAGTTTCATTATTTTTTCTTAAGCTTCTGGGAAGTTTCATTTATGGGTTCTGGTACAATTTGTATGAACATAGTAGCCTCTTTTAGAATATGGGTGTAAAAACACAATTTGAAATGCAGATGAAGAGATATTACTCTTAGAGTTATGAGAAATTGTAAGGGAACTGAAATGTATGGATTAGGAAACTGGGCAAAGGTTGCAAACCATGTTGGCACAAAGACAAAATCCCAGTGTTGTGGGTGGTCAAGCCTAGGTTTCAATTTTGAAACCGCAATATGATACCATTTGTAAAGCCTACCTATTTTAGGACTCAAAATAAATAAATATTTTCTATAATCTCCTACTAAAATGATTGAAATTTAGTTTATGTTTTTCCTTCATGGTTTAACTGCAATTTAGTTTATGGTTTTCCTTCATGGTTTTCATGGTTTTCATGGTTTTCTTTATACCAAGAATAAACGGGTAAACATAATAACAACATAAGCATGGTTTTCATGGTTTTCTTTATACTAGTAATAAACTAGTAAACAACATAATAACAACATAAGCAACATAATAACATCAGCAGTGTTAACACTCTGTAATTCCCAGAGGTTGTTGAAGGGTAGAATAAATTGATAGAGGAAACTATCAAAACCACTTTTGAAATTGGGATCTAGCCCTGCCAGTTCCAGAGAGGGATCTCTTTGTAAGATTTAGATTTGTTTAAATTTTAAATGTTAGGCTAGTTATGATAGTTTGAATTTGTTTGTTTGTAATAGTTGGCTGAAAGAATGTATTGATTGTCCATTGGGCTATGGGGTCTGTATTAAATATGAGGATCAGATTTAGATTTTTATGAGGTTTTCTTCACAGGACAAGGTAGTAAAATTGTTGGATCTATTGATATTAAATGAGGTTAATAAGACAAAAAATGTGTAAGAGTCCACTAAGCAAAGGAGAAATTAAGAATTCCCTTACTCAATTTCAGATGAAGAACATATATACCATTAAAAGACCAGAGACAAAGTATACAAGATAAATTATTTTCTATTGACTTCCTTTTAATTATTAGAATTTGAAATACATAAATGATCATTGAGAATAAGAAAACATTCAACAAAGAAGGAGAGACATCACCAACAATCTGACACAAGAATCTTGTGAACAATCCTTCTTTATTACTAGTCGATCCTTTGAAAACATTACACAATAGCTCCTAGGTGAAAAAATAAACCCTCAATACTTTGAAGGAAGAAGTATTTATACAATAATTTACATCAGATCTTGTCATAAATGACTAGGATATTATGGAGGAAAAATCTAACTAGATCTTATATTACAAAATATAGGAATTTTGTTGATCTATTCGAATCCTTCGTGTTGATTTTGTTGAAGTAGTTGGTGACTCATTATCTTTGACTTGATTGTCTGCTCCATGCTAACTCGAAACTCAAAATTACCTTTACTCAAGTAAAGAACATAAATCTTCCCATCTCTTTTTACTAGGGATGGAAACCTTGAGTAACTTTTTGTATATCTCGTCAATCTCAGTATACTTGGAAAAAATGGGCTTTGTGATGAAAATATGTTTTATCTCGTGCTGGATGCTCAAGTCCAACTGTAATATCTCTAATAAATATTTACCAGTGATGCTTCCCTGTATACCTGCAAACTTGGAACCATCCTTTTCCATTGCATTGATCTTCTACTTATAATCTTACAGAGTGATTAGCTTGTCATTGAGTACTAGTAGTCCAGGGAGACCCTTCTTGTGTAGTACTTCAATCTTGCTGAAAAATCTCTGAACTCCAACGTCCATCACATGAGCCTTTTCCTCTAGTTGCAGCATCAGTATTTTCTTGGTCAGGACCTTCTTGACCTCAAGGATGGTCTTTTTCATGTATTCAATCTCCATTTCTTCTAACTCTTGATTGTTCTTGGAGTTTAGGAATCTGATGAGTTCAGTGGCCTCTATAGGTCTTTCTCCTAGCTCTTCTCTTATTTTCCCAATTGCTTCTCTAGCCTTCTGTACAAGTTCATGTTGTTCAAAAATGATTTATATGAATGGCCATATTTTTTTCATAGACTTTCTTATATCCACCCAGATGTTTTCCTTAGGCTCAGATAAGTTCTTTTCCATGGTAGTCTCTTTCTACAGCTGTTGTCGTTGTTGATTGAGTCTCTAAGCCTTATGCATTTTTGCATAATAACTGGACTGGAACATAGACTTCAAGTCTTGGATTTTTTTACTTCTTCTTTCAATTTTCTGATCTCTTCCCCTTGAAGGGACATGTCTTCCATAGACTTCACAAGATTCTCATAACCATCTGGAACTTGCACTAGGATGGCTAATGGAATCTCTATTGTTGTAGTTTCTTTTGTTGTCCTAACTCCTGTCAGAGGGACTGAATCCAGTAGAATAATAGCCATATGCAAACTCTGTTCTTTCTCCTTTATCAATTTGTCCATCTCTCCCTCCATATCTCTTATCTGTGCATTTTGTTCCATGATCAACTTCAGCATCTCCTCTTTGTGGCCTTCAGTTTCAGCCACCTCCTTTTCTTGTGAATCTCCAGTAGATGGAAGCTTCAGTTTCTTTATCAAGGATGTTATATCATCATTCTTCTTCTTTAACAATTCTTTAGTTGCCTTGACATTTGATGGTTCATACCCAATCTTTAGCACTAATTCTTCTAGTGATTTGATCTTATTGTCCTTGGCAAAAGAGGATATTTTCTCCAACTTCAATTGGGAGTAGATTTTATTCAGAGACACCTACAATTTTGAAGCAGTCAATGAGGTGTTTGTCAAGGTGGAGAATATCATCTCCCCTGTTTGCATGTGCATATTCATTTGGTCCACTAGATGGACCTCCTTCACATCAAACTCAAAAGAAGTCTTCTTGTAATTAGCAGTTGTCTTGGGATGAGGAACTTGTGCTTGCAGGAATTCCATTTGCATTCTACCTTTCTCTATGTCAAACGATGACAGTAGTCTATGTTGGGCAGTGGAGGTATGCTTCCAGAACTGGGAATATGTGTTGTTGTTTAGGAGTTTGTTCCTCTGGTTGATTTGTTTTTACTTGTCAAATATATTTGACCATGTTTTCTCATGAGAGGATTCGGTTGATAGAGTAGTGTCTGTTTGTTTTTTAGATGAATATGTGGACACTATGAACTGACTGCCTAAAAATTTTGAGGAATGTGGTCTCTCCATGGCTATGGTGGACTGCATTTCTCCTTCTTTGAGCAGGTCTAGTGTGTGACTAGTTTTATCCCTCTTTCTATAGACTTGGAAGTCTTCAACTGACACCTCTATGACTAAAGTGGAAACCTCTTTCCTTGCAGTCTTTTCTATTTGTATTTGAGGTGTGTTGGTATGTGCAGCAGTGACAGAGGGAGGTTGTTCTTCTATTTCCAACAGTGTATTCTCTTTCTAATCTGTCTTATTCATATACTTTTCCACCTCTGGCTTGTGTATATGAGCATAAAGAGTTCTCTTTTGTTTTACCCTTAGCTCTGAGATGACACCAAATGGGTCATAATTCCATGTGCAACTCCGAGTGAAGTTCATCTATTTCAAGAGGTTGTCTTGCTCTTCTCCTGTAGCTCTATTATTGCATATGAAAGAACCAATTTGGGTCTTGATTCTGATTTGTTGTTTCTTCTTGGCTGAGAAAAAATGAATATCATTAGAGTTCACCATATGCCTAATGTATTACAATGCAAATATCCTTACAAGGAGATATTTTGGCAGTTTGTATGGTGGCAATTCACATCCATACACTCTTATTTCAGTTTGGTTTTGGTATAGATACCAATCTCGTGTTTTGGCCAAATCAGAGAGGTGAATAATTCTCTAGACTTCTTCATTGATTCTTGGCTCTATTCTGCTTCTAAGCATGCAAACCACTAGGTGATAAAATTGATCGATGAAATCTTTGAAGTTGAACTTAGTTGAATTTTTCCTCACTAGTGAGGTCCATGAAGTCATTAATTGAGGGTTTCCTTCCTGATCCAATTTCTGAAGAGCACATGAAAATCTATTTGACCAAAAAATAAATAAATAAATAAAATAGGCACACCAGCACTGAGGAATATCTGAGCATTCCTTCTGTTGAAAATTTGAAGAAATGGTCATGTATTTATTAGCTAAGAACTGACTGAAATCAAATTGAACTGTGGCTTTTTCTTCTATGGAAAAAATGGACAAAAAACCTAAGATAGGTTCATCTACCCATTCATCTGAAAAGTATCCTAACATGTAACAGAGGATAGAAATAATATGGTTTTCCCTTACATAGAAGATGCAGGATGGATAGGGAGGCTTTTTATTAGGCAACTGAGCATCTTCTGGCAAAAATATTTCGAAAATCTGGGCTCTTTGGAGGAAGGATAGTTTTTGGGAGAGGTCATTCAGGGTTTCGACAGAGAAAGGGATTGTAGAGTCAATTCTTGGGATCTCTAAAATCTGATTAAGGGATTTGAGGGTAATGGTGAATGGGGTTTCACCATAAGAGGAAATGATGGCCCTTTGGCCGAGAAAATAATGGGTTTGGCATTTCAGGGCGAATACAAGTAAATGGAAGGTCCGAAGGAACATGAACAGAGGAAAATTGGACTCCCAAAGTCCAATTTTGTCGTCTGATCCAGAAAAATGTCCTTTAGCCAGAAGTGTAACTCGAAGAAGTCGAATTCACACTTTGGATCTGTAATTTTATAGTCCTTATCTACTAGGGGAATATGATCCATGTCGACAGGAGGGGGAAGAAATGGATTCGCATACGCCTCAACAGATTTAGCCTTGGGAGCCATGATTAACAGAGTTTTGAAGGTGAATTAATGGAGGACTGCAATTACCCAGATTAATTGCGTCTATTGATAGTTGAATTTGATGGCAGTTGGCTCGAAATCTCAATTTGGTGCGGTGTTGACAGTGTATGGTGTTGGTTGTGGAGCCTGATTATCTTCCTGATTCAGNCTTGCTTTCAGCCGTGTTTATACCCCATGAAGTATTTACACCCCAGAAGTATGTACACTCTTCCACGCGGGGGAGTGCAGAGGGGGGGTACCCCCTCTGCGGGGTTTGGGGGCAAGCGGGCCCCCAGCGGGGGTCCGGGGGCAGCGTCCCCCGATGGGGGTTTGGGGGCGAAGACCCCGAAGAAAAAATTGCCTTGTAAAAGTATATGTAATTTCATTGTAAATCTGAACCGTTCATTATAAGGTCGCAAATCTAACGGTAGAGATTATGTTAGGGTTTTTTTCCCTAGAAGGCAACCCTCTTTTATGAGGGAAATGTATTGCGGCTATGTATGATGGTGAATATTGTATTCTGAGAGAAGATACTGTGAGAGAAAGAAGAGGAAGTTACAGCGGGTTTTCTTGTAGGTTGTATCCCTTCATTTGCTGGATAATAATAAAGGAAGTACCTGGCAATTTCTCTGGTGGACGTAGCCCACACTGGGTGAACCACGTAAATCTATGTCTCTCTT